>JAGFVP010000178.1:0-63953 GCA_021031095.1 Bathelium albidoporum
GTCTGTAAAAGAATTAAATAAGATAAGATAAAATAAAAAATAAAGTTAATAAAATTAATACTGAGATTATCCTCTTTTAGCTTAAATAAATAAGGTGCCAAGAATATACTCTTTTAACAAAATTAAAAAGGTTACCGGAAATCTTTTTTTCCAGAATAACCAGTAATTAAACTTAGTTAATTATTTACGTCTTTTTATAATTTACGTGTACCCTTAATAAGGAGGTTTTTTATACACGGCGGTGGAGGAGACAGTGATATCTTTTAATTATTAATATCTTTTTAAGACAGACGGATTAAGAACGTCTCTTTATAAAAAACAACTTTACGACAGATTATGGTATAATTACAGCTTTAAATAAGTCTTTTCTGTTAACCCGGGCTTATAACCTGTTAAAATAAGTTATAAGTACTGTGAGATTATCAGAGGACGCAGAAGAGGAAATAAAATCACCTGAAATTATGTGTGATACACTGCTGTAAAAAAAACTGCCAACTGTGTTACTTGCTGATGTGCTAGCTAGTGAGTTAATAGATACGGTCTCAGAAGTGTAAGAGAGAAAGGGATGAGTTTTGCTTCCGTAGCGCTCCACACACTAATCCCATTTGGTTGACCACCCAACTTACGTTGCCCTACTGAACTGCATATTCTCAACAGAGAATATTATTTTTATATAAAAGGATTAAACAGATTATATACTTAAAAAGTTAAATAAGATAAGACTTATTATCTGAAGTTTTATACGAATAAACTAAAGATTTGTATAAAAAAAATAAAGGATTATATAAAAAAGGCGTTAAAAATGAATAAAAATAAATAATATAAGAGGTGTTTTTTTAGTTTTATTTTATTTTTTATATAAAAGAATAAGTTACTTATCTCAGAAACCACGAAAAGGTAAAATATATAATCTAAAGGGGAATATAAGACTAGGTATTAAATTATATAAAAAATAAAAAAAAAATAGTTTTTATATAAACCTGTTATTTTTTTTTTTCATATTATTAATATAACTACTCCCCTTATCCCTTTTTTTCTTATAACTCTTATTAGTGTAAACGAAATTATCTTAAAGGGGTGTATAACTGTTACACCCTTAAGGTAACCTTAATTACTATATTTGGATAAAAGTGTGTAAATACCTTTTTAACTTTCTTACCTACTGTATGAAAAGAGTTTTATAACTTATTATTATTATTATTATTAGATAAGAGGGGACTGGGTGGTTATACGTTTTTACAGTAAACACCGTGGTTTTATTATTTATAATTAGCGTAAGCCTCCTTAAAATAATCTGGTAACCGGTGACACTTTAAAAAAAAATAAAAACTGTTCAGACGCTGGTATTATTAACACGTAACAGTTTTAGGTTGGTTATAATTTTAAATCAGAATGGCGTTTATATATAATAACCGTGATAATATTATTTAGCCAGGGCTGATAACGCTCTGTATAAACAGGACGTTAACACCTGGTAGGGTAAACACCGTGTGACTTAAGCGGTTATAAACATACAGTGAAAGCTGCTATCCCCTAACTACCAGAATAAAGTATGTTTTAAGAAGGAAAAGGTTTACGGCCTGTGGAGCAGCCCTGTTATGTGATAATTAGTAAAATTTACGAAATATTACTTCTGTACGAAACCTTATATTTTATAAATTAAATTTTAAAAAAAATTTTAAGTGTGAGCGGTGGCGGTGGTGGTAGCGGTGGCGGTGACAACAGCGGCGTATGATCTATTTTATTTATTAGTCTTATTTAAATACTTGTATAAAGTTTTCAGAGATAAAATTAGCTTTATACGAAGCTAAAATGATGACTTACAGGCGTAGGCAGGGTGGAGGTGGTTGATTGGAGAAAGGAAAGTGGGCGTATGAAATGGTGTGGGTGTTAAACGGGGTGATCGGAATAATTGTTGACAATCGATCCGATCTCGGCGCGATTGATTAGATTGGATCGAAACGATTTTTGAACGCCCTGGGCACAGGTGCAGGTGGGTATTCAGACCGGAGAAGCTGAAGGGACTGCTCGCCTATCGCGTACCGCGATTCAGGGTTTGTGGTAAATAGGCTGTGTTGGATATGGGAGAATTTTCCCCGTGCATGTAAATATTCACAAGGTAGAAGCAGCATGTCAGCACGGCTCACAGAGGTGAGAAACGTTGTAGGCCAGACGCCATGGTGGGTCCCAGGTCCCAAGGCTTTTGTGCGGCACAATATGACGCTCGCTTTATTAGGAATAGAGGCTGGAATGCCAAGTGCTAGTGTTCGGAACGCCTCTCAGGAGGGGGAGAGTTGTCCTGTCTCATGACGAGTTCGTGCCGCCTCTGGACGCGCCTCGTCGAGCAAGCCGATAAAAGTGGAATCACCAAACCACCATCCTGGGGCCCAAGATCCAAGCGCCGAGTGGAGTTGGCTTGTTGGAGCATTGAAGGTCCAATAGAAGCGCCATGGTTCGCGAAGTTTTCCCCTTGAGGCCCCACTCAGGCATGTGTGCTCCGATGTTGGATGCCGCGTAATCGACAACGGTGATTTGATGTATGTGCAGTACCTGTTACGCGAGGAGTCCTGTGTAAGACTTGGTATCTACACGTAGGCCGCCGCAGTGACGCCGTCATCCTCGAGGGCCAACCGTGTGCCTTCGTTTTGCGGACAAGACCAGGTGGGTCGAACACAGCTCCTGTTAAGATTGCACAGATCACAGTTCGGAAGCACCTGTTGTCGATTCAATCTCTATGGGAATTGAGCTGCTTTATATACACAAATCAATCCTCATTCCTCTGTCAGGCTCTCATTCTTCTGGAATGCCCTAGCTGCTGTAAGGGCGCCTTGCGTAACCTTGACAGCTCCCCCTAGAACGGCTGAGTTTGCTGCACATCTTCAGCGCGCTTAGAGCATGCCTGCTCAAATTTTTGCTTCATGGTTGAGGCCTGCTGCTGCCTTGGTTTGATCGATCGATTGATTGATTCCTAAGATGCCTAGGCTTATGCCTTTGAAATAAACAGTGAATCAAGCAGATCACAGTGAATTGTAGCAGCCAGTTGGGCTGCTGCCTTGGTGTCCCATCAAGCAGCCTCGCTGACGCCCGACACTCTACACAATTCAGCAGCGATGACAGAACGCGAGCTAACGGCAGATTACATTGTGGTCGGTGGAGGCTTGACAGGATGTGCAGTTGCATCACGACTTAGCGCTTCAGTCAGCGTAATCCTCCTCGAGGCGGGGATTGATGCATCTGACAATCCTCACATTTCCACTCCGGAAGGATCTTTTTTGCTGGCCGGTACCAACGTCGACTGGGCCTTCAAGACCTTAGCAGATCCTAACACTCGTAACAGAGTACACACCGCCACTGCCGGTATGGTGCTTGGTGGCGGAAGCGTCTTGAATTACGGTGGATGGTCTCGCGGCGACGCCGCTAATTACAATGACTGGGCCAAGGCTGTCGGGGATGAGCGCTGGAGCTACGAGAAACAGCTTCCGTATTCTCGGAAGTCAGAAAATTTTTCGATCCAAATGGAGATCCGAAGCAGCACGGCTTCGCAGGGCCTTTAAACATCACGTCGATTACCACTGATGCGAAACGAAAGTACGGACTCAGAGAGCCGCTCAAACAGGCTTGGGCAGAGCTGGATGTGAGGCCAAATCAAGAAGCCTCGTCTGGATCGATAGCTGGAATTTCCGAAGTTCTCGAAAATTGGCACCACGGCAAACGTCAACCAGCATATTTAGCATATAATCTAGCACGCGTCCAAATAGTTACAAGTACATTAGTCCAGCAAATACTTTTCACCAAAGATGATTCCAGGAAAGCCACGGAGGTGATCAAAGCCGATGGACGGCAATTCAAGGCGCAGAAGGAGATCATCCATGCGGCTGGTGCCATACGCACGCCGCAACTTCTCATACTCTCTGTAATCAGCCCACAAGCTACGGTCGCGGAACATCAGATCCCAGTAGTTGTCTCCGCCCAGAGGTTGGAAGGAATCTTATTGACCACTTTGCTTTGTACCAGCTTTGGAAGCTCAAACATCCAGAACAAGGTCTTGCGCTAGGAACGTCCAAGTGGACAGATGCAGCATATGCAAAAGGCCTGCCATGATATTGGGTGGTAAACGAAGCCGTTCCTGTCGAAAAACTCAAGGCGGCCCTTGAGACGGATCAAGCCCATGGGAAAACTCATATTATACCATTCCATGGACAATCGTTGCTCGCCCCATCACGCTCACACCTCGAGACCTTGATTATATACAGCAGCATTGGTGCTCCTGTCCCCGTGGACGGTTCACTCATTGTCACTTCCGTGATGCTTCTTTTGCCTACCTCTCGTGGCAGAATATCCATTGCCGCGCCAGTGATCACACCAAACTATTACGATACCGAAACGGACCGGACCATACTGATATACGGTGCTCGGCGAGTCATGCAGGCGTTGTTAGCCACTTCTGCCGGAAAAGCTTGCATCGAGGGCGAGGCAGCGCCACCGGGAATGCCAAGTCTGAATGACCGTTCCACTGACGCAGAGATTGACGAGCGGATTCGAAGTACTGGCATGGCGCACTACCATCCTGCCGGCACAGCTGCCATGGGAAAGGTGGTTGATAGCAAGCTGCGTGTTTATGGAGTGCTGGATTTGCGCATCGCGGATGCGAGTGTGTTGCCCGTCCCCATTGGTGGGCATCCGCAAGCTACATTATACGCTCTCGCCGAGCATGCTGCGGACATCATTTTGCAGCATTGAACGACTTTCCCTTTTCCAATTCAATGGTCTAAAGCCAGACCCTTCAAATCGTAGCTATATTTACAACATTGTTCCCATTTTAGTTACTTTTTTCTCCTGAAGATCATGTCATACGGTCTTAGACTGCTCGGTGAGGCAACTTATCCGTGCTGTCCGGGGAAAAGTTCTGCTCCACTGTAGTTCCGTGCCTTTTGATTCATGGACCTTCGCTGCTGAGATATAACTCTGCACACCCATGGAGCCGATCAGTGTGGTTTGATCAATGTCTGACCTGTTTGAGTTCTCGACTGACACATTATTGATATTTCTGCGACTACCAGATCAAGCGTAAGGCTTCAGGTGAACGGAGTTGAGTGAATCAGACAGTGCTTTGACGTGTAACCAGAAAGTGCAATACGTGAGCAGAGAAGCAGTGACCACTGTAGATCAATCCTCACTAGCAGCTCAGGAGAAGACCGGTGATGTGATATCTGGACAATGAGCGACTGAGATGGTACCAAACAGTTGGGGCAACTTATTCAGATACCTGGACTATTGCTCTTAATGTCGGCTGCGGTGCCGGACACGTATCTGCTGAGATAGCTTCTCGATTCGCTCACGTCGTTGCTCCATATATCAACAATACTCGCTTGATAGTAGTAGACTCCGGCAGCTCCTCCTTCACTCGGTCTAAGGGCAAAGATCTCGCAACTCACTTCCTCCACAATTTCTTGATATGATTGCTGGCGTTGAGGCAATGATTCTGATGGATTCAGAAGACGTACTCTCAAGCTTCACGAAGCTGTTCAAGCCGAATTGCATGTTGCTCGGTCAGCTAATTCAATTAAACATGGACAGAATTCATGATCGACTTGAATTCGACGAGCAGTCAAACATGCCTTGGCACTACTGTGGCACGCGGATGATCGGAAGATCGGCCGCTTCCCCCACCTCGGGCCGTGAACGGAATGCACAGACTTAGGTTTAATTGATCTTTCAAGGGGTTGTTCTTTGTCCCTTTCCTGAAAATCGTATCTCTGATATATCTGAATGCATTCATCGAAGAGGACGGAGTGCTGCCGTCTCGTGCCTAGGGTCGTGCCAAGAGACCTGAGCTTTTTGAGGCCCAACAAAAGTCAAAAGAGGCAAACTCGGCGGTCTCAAACAATCAGAGGATCTAAACTGCAATTTAAAGCGCAATATCAGGCAGGCTCTGTTGCTGTTCTATTCAAAAGGCTTTGCTCATATAGCATCTATCTTTGAGTACTTAAATTTGTATTCGCGACAGGTACCCAGCCCACTCGGAGGCAACTGCGTCATTCTTCCTTTCTTCGCCTTCCCTCATACGTTTCACTAGATCAAATCATGGAAGATACCTTGTACTGCTGTCTTCGCCTGAGATACGAAATCTTCATGACAACAAATTGTTCATGTTTACGCACAAGCTCTGTGTTAAAGGTCTGCCTCCTTCTGACCAGCAATCACCGACGCGTAGCAAGGACCAAGACAACAGGCCAAGTAAACTGGCGTCTCACACCGGGGCCTCCCATCTGCTCACTCAGCTTTTGAAATCGGCGATCAATTTCCGGGTCACCTTGCCCAACAGCCTTTCTGAACCCGGGGAATAGGACCCTAAAGTATTCCTTCAGAGTTGAGACATCCCACTCATTTGCCCAGAAGTTCGGATCTTCCTTCACAAAGACTTTCTCTCCTTGTCGGATATTGGAGACTGGTTCGATTGGGAAGCCGCAGGCGGCTTCTCCAAAAAATGGCAGAGTTCCGTGCGTGTTCCACTTGATACGGACCACATCGTTCCATATATCTGGGTTGAAATGGATGTAGTCAAACCAGCTCTCCATTCCATCCGCGCATCGCTTAAAGCCTAGCTTCCTTTGAGGTCCGCTGCCTTGGATAACTTTGGACCAGTTGCGGACCATAATCTCATCAATGAGCGGCTGAGACTCCTTGAAGAGGGTCCTGTCTGAAAATGTCGGCCTGCCGTAGAACCAAGCTGCGAGGGTGCCGCCTGGCTTCAATATTTTCGCAAAACTATTCAGACCCTGCTTCTCGTCCATCAGGACAAAGCACTCTGCTGCAGCGACAATGTCTGCTTGATTCGGCGAATAATGTCTGTGCAGATCTTCACCGTTTGAGTGCTTGTATGACACTCTTGTTTTGTCGTTAACCTCGGCTTCAACTCGCCTTCTTGCCACAAAGATGTGCGAATCATTGATATCCGATGCCACCACGTATCGGAAGCGAGATGCAAGCTCCACTGATACCTGACCACCTCCGCAACCAACATCGTGCGCTATGTTCCAAGAGGACGAATGAGCTGCATGATGGTCATACATTAATTTGTAGAAGTCGTGACTGTAGCCCGGTCGAGTTGCAATGTAGGCATCCCAAAATTCTGTATCATTAGCTTCGACTTTCCAGAAATTTTCAGAGTCTTCTTGAGCTTTTGTTGTGGCATCCTGAGCAGCTTGGCGATGTTCGAATGCATCTACGTTCTTCAACCAGTTCCAATTTAAACGGACTGCGCTGTGACTTCGAAGCATTGCATGGCCGCCGATACGAGCGTTGGCGCATCGTGACGAAATTGTGATTGCACGCACAAACATTTTCCTCTTAGTATTGAGACTTTGGAACTCTGGGGAAAACTGACTGCCAGACTTCTTTAGTGCAGGGTGGGCGCTCTCATATCTGGTGGAAGGCTGGATGTTAAGGTATTGCGCGAGGAGGCGGTCAGGTCGACGGGCTCACTAAAAGCTCTGCGCCTCTTTATGCCATGCACCCCTCCCGAAGCGTTCCATTATCAATGCATTTGGAGCGGAGTCTGCCTCTTACGGCCTTGCGAGCAAGCGCAGCTTCAAATATTACAGGCCAGTAATACTCAGCTTATCAAAATACCCAGATAGTTCAGAAGGCTGCAAGCGGCTTGCAGCGCCGGAACGTGCAGGAAACGGCAGTTTGCCTCTCTTTCGAGACTTCTCCAATATGCTGCTAACTTGGACAGAGGTAGCAATTACAGATATAAAGTATCTAATTCCGGGTTTAAGAAATTGCAAGGCTCGTTTCCGAAACTCCCTAACAGATACGAAACCATATTCAAATGTCTGCGGGCAGCAGGATTTTCCCCGCAACGCCTTTCTTAGGCTCTGCAGTTTCTAAAACAGGATATTATTGATATGCTCGACTGGACTGGTGTATATGCTGACATAGACTGCAACGTATCCTTCTGCATCAACCGCTACGATCGGACTGAAAAGCTGGTATGGACCTGGATTCCGTCCTCCAGTCGTGGCAAGTCAGGAGGTGCAACAGGTTTAGCATGTACGTCCGTTGCTGCAGTCGATGTCACCAATTCGTGGAAGCTTCCAGTATCCGAATCTAATATCTCTAGCGGATCTTCTGTGGCTTTGGTAGGGACCAGAAACTTAAAGAGCTTCGAGATGTTCAAGCTCGCCTTCGAAGGAGCCGGACTAGAGTCTCGCTTCCACAGCGGCGCCAGAGTCGGAAGACAGGCACCCACTATGGCAATTGCATTCTCTCCAAATATCCAGAAAAGAGGACCAGCAGTATAGTCTGTGCTTGGTTAGCTGACTTCGAAATTGGTCATGTGCCTGCACTTACACAATGTATCTTTGAAGAACTCCTCTGCATTGCGCTTGGTGAAATTGATCACTTGCATAAAGGAGACTGCCCTTGCAATTCCAGAGCCCAGGACACTATGTGCGCTGTCAGCAAAGCCATACACCTCGCTTATCTATGGTTCTTGACGCACACTGCTCCTAATAACAAAACGTCGAGCACAGCGATTTTCTTGTTCCATGGCATGTGGAGCATCAAGACGAAAGGGATCGGCAGTACTAAAACCAAGACATCCAAGATCAGGTCTGAGAACGCCAATGCCTCGTACATTGTCTGCACCTCGATACATTTCGAACCGTAGTCAATTTCGAACCTGCTCCAGAAGTCGTGCGCTGGCACACATTGGGCCGCCATAGTGGTAGTAAATGCAATCGTCCAGGCTGTGACTAATCCAATCCATATCGAGCTTGTGATCTTGAAGCTTCGCACTGTGAAAATGCGCCGATAAAAGAGCAATACCGAGACCTTGACCAAACCAAGATTCAAGGTGGTTATGATCTCGTTCGCATAACGACACTTTCAAAATTAGCATGTGCTATCATGATTTTCATAAGGTGTCAGATTGACCGAACCTTTTCATATGTTGTAAGATCTCGGTAATGAACAAGTTGACCATTGGGCCCGAGTTTCTGGTGAGCGCCCATGCCACCAAATTCAGCAGCTGTCGATAATTGTTAGTCTTACACTCGCATCGAAGTCCGCAAATTGGCAGCGCAAGAGCCATACATATCATAACAACGATTGCGCTCGCAGTGCAAAGCATCTTTTCCAGAAGTCAGTTTCCATCTTCTTAGATCATACGGTTGGATTGCTGTTGTATTCTTACTACTGCTCCAAGTATCGTCCAGTCATCCCTTTGATATCCTTGCCGATATCTCCTGCGCACGAAAAACCGAAGACTAACCGTTGCAATAGCCAAGAGGTTTATGAAGACACCTACACCGACCAGAACAGCCTTGCTGTATTCAGCGACATCAGTACTCTTCTGACCACTCATGACGGTGGCTTATGATCAAAAGTCAATGAGTGAGATGGCGGACAGCCTCATAGAAAACAGTCCAGCTGCAAGAATAAGGATACGTTTGGGCGCTTACCCGATGATCTGCCTGGCAAATTGGCAGACATCGAGAGCATAGGCCACGTCTGCTGAAAACTGGCGTCGCATCGGCTGAGCCAAATAAAGACTGATGCCTGTACGACTGACATCTAGGGTACTGTTATTGTAGGCAGAAGACCATTCCCGCTCAGCACTTCGCAGATCCGAAACGCAATGCGCTTTTCACAAGTAAACAAATACTAGCTGAGAGAGACAAGGGGTAGGCTGCACGAGCGATGACACTGCGCTGCTTAAAGTATTGCATAGGCACGGCACAGGCAAAGGCAGCGCCACCGACTTCACCAAGATCTCGGGCCAATAACTCACCTGAGGGCAGTTGGCTTTCGACCGGGGCAAAAATGATCAGATCGCTTGCGCCGAAGCCATGACAGTACATGCCTTACGCGCTTCGCCACATTTACCTTATTAAATCGGTCACTAGATCATCTTTTCTAAATGACATCAAAGCTGTAGACTGGCAGAGCCTTAGATAATAGACGCACTGTGTCTGTAGCAGCTCATGGCTGCTGCTTGGCTACCCTTTGACTGCTTCCTGTACCACAGATCGGTCATTACGCTCAACAAGGATATGCATGCCGCCGCTCTTTTCTCTCAGC
This sequence comes from Bathelium albidoporum, assembly GCA_021031095.1. Lineage (NCBI taxonomy): Eukaryota > Fungi > Ascomycota > Dothideomycetes > Trypetheliales > Trypetheliaceae > Bathelium > Bathelium albidoporum. The sequence continues at coordinate 10,087 of JAGFVP010000178.1, forward strand.
TTTGCAGGTAAATCCATTTTTACGACGCGCGAGCAGCGAAACGTTGATTGATAAGCCTGTCCTCATGACCGGTGATTTATGTCCGAGGCTATGACGTCCTAGTCGTAAGGTCTTTGGGTCGTTGTGTGGAACTTGACTGTGCCGAGACCATGAGCGCTGCCCAAATTACCTGCAAGTGCGGCACAGCCCGTAGCCAGACCACCTCTTTCAGGCTTCCAAAAGCATCTCGCTACATTCACGTTCTCACCCGCATCCGACTGCTGAAATTCTTTTTTGTCGGTTACCAGAATAGTCAGGTGACCTTCTCAGATTCCCAGAGAATCGATTGCATTTGACATATGGAAAGATTGTTGAGAGCTACACGCAACACACTTAAAGAATTCCTTAATCAAGATGCCAAATCCCTTCACCTGCACTTCCAAAGAACTACTTGAAAAGATCAGGTTCCTGCGTGCTGAATTACCTGCGGTGTAGACCGAACGGTCGGATGCGGGAGAGAAGTTCTCCGCGGCGATTAAAATTTTCAATACTCTACTACCTTATCTATTCGTCAAGATCCTGGCTCATACACCACGCACTCTACCAAGGATGGACCACTCCGGATGCAGCTATAATGCGCATGTCATCCGCGTCGTGCTTTCCATCCACGACATCAACAACTACCCGCGCCCCTTCGTCTGCCTCAATGGCGCCATACTGCCTCATCTGATCGGCTGGGCCGGCAAAATCCGTTGCCAAAAAGCCTGGACAGACACCGAAGACCTTGAAGCCTTGCTCCTTCAAGTCAGCATGGTAACACAGCATGATCATGTTGAGTGCTGCCTTGGAAGCACGGTAGCCTGGATACGGCAGGCCATAGAAGGGGTGCTTTGAATCAGATTTTGCCGCCATCGATGCAAGGATAGTACTGATGAAGATCAGCCGCGGAGCTGGAGACTTCCGAAGAAGCGGCAGGAAGGCGTCAGTGACGCGTGCAGGAGCTGAAGCGTTGATTTCAGCATTGACGGCAATGCTCGTCGCGAAGTCCTGGTCTTGGTTGGAGACGCCAGCGTTGTTGATGAGAACATCGAGTCTACCATAAGTCGTCGTCGTGGTTTCGACGGCGCTTTTGACCGACTCGTGAGACGTGATGTCGATCTCCAGAGGTGCAAGGCTGGCTTCGCTGCCCTGCTGGAGCTCTTTGACCGCTTCTTTGCCTTTCGACGGGATGCGGCTGCCGACAATGAGGTGCAAAGCAGGATTGCTCCGTAGTGCTTTTGCAATGGCGAATCCCAAGCCCCTGTTTGCCCCGGTTATCAGGACGATTTTTTGCGATGGAACAGTCATGATGGAATGCACACTTGACGTAGAGGTCGAGCTTGTACCTGTCGGCTCATCGTTCATATAGCGAAACGGTACCGTGCGGCTGGCACTGTACACGTCATGCTTCTAGCATTGTCGGAGCACGGAGGTTTTGCCTGCAGACGATTCCGTGGAGTCAATCTGAGCCTAATGCAAAATCTTGTGGCTGAGCTTGCGGTTTGATGCGCTGATACCCAAGACTAACAGAACACCAAACTGGGGATTGCACAGTTCTACTGACACCTCGCAGGTTTGAACTGAGCTATAGCAGCAACGTCTAGCTTATACACTACAAAACTTCATACCTTCATTGGTAGGTTCGACTAATAGAATTTTTGTCTGGCTACAATAATACGATGAGGTTCGATAATCATTGGAAAATCACAACAATTCTGTCGTGAAGACACCCTTCGGATCCCACTCTCGCTTTAAAGCTCTCAACTTCTTCACTGTTTCGTCCCCCTTGTATCGGTATTCAATCGGATCATTGCGGCTTGTATTTGTATACGCGACATACGCTTCGGGAACTGCATCAGAGCGCATTATCTGCTGTGCTTCTCTATCAAAGCTTAGCACTGTGTCGTGTAAAGTAGGATCAGTGTACCAAGTAAGCACATTGCTATGAGAGTCAGCGAATTCTTCCTTCTTAGTGCACTCGGACGCCGGCACTCACAGCCAAATATCGATATCTTTCAGACCAAATGACGTTGGCATTTGTCGAGCCCCATGGGAGGATCGTGTATGCCATTCTAGGGTGAATACGGAACGTTCAGTGCCCGAACAGGTGTTCAAAAGTCGCTTGTGAAGCTCCACCAGTCTAACGAAGTTCTCTGAGTTGATCGACGACAGTCCTGTCTGACTGAAGCGCTTGAAATCTCCCTTCGGACACATCCACGCAAGATGATCGCTATGCTTGTCGAATGTGCTGTCCATGTGCTGGTGGAAATCTGGCCCAAGATCAATTATAGGCTTGAATGTCGCTTGCAGTTCTGGCCCGGTGCCAAAGTACTGCGGTGCTACCATCAGAATATGACCCCTCTCCGGCGTTTTCATGACCATGAAATGACCTGCGGATGGATGACCAGGGCTGGAGACAACTTCAGCAAGAGTCTTACACACTTCGACCGCTCTATCGATGGGAAAATAGACAACTCCAATTTGTCGAGTGCCGCCTGGGCCAATGATGGACAAGTCGTAGGTTCGTAAGGTGATCTCAATCACGACACCGAAGAATTGTCCAGCACCTCGTATCGCCCATAGTAGGTCACTGCGGTCCGTATCAGAGGCTGTCACTATATCACCTTTTGCTGTGATGATCTTTGCCGAGACGATGTTCTCGCAAGCATAGCCGATCAGCGGCGAGTAAGAACTTATGCCACCTCCTATACAGTAAGGTATCATGCCGACGGTGTTGCCATTGGGTACAGCTAGACCGCATTTAGGCCATAATAATTCAGGGTCGTTAGAGCAACCCACTAGTGAATTGTCCATGCTGCGTTAACTCGAGCTGCAGTTCTTTCGAAAGTACTCCTCCCACTATTGTAACTTGGTGCTCGTCCGCTGCGACGTTTACTTGTTTGCAATTGCAAAGATCAATGATGATGCCATCTTCAATAGTCGACCAGGGACTGTGTCCGCCTGTTGCCGTGACTAGAGGAACGCCTGCTTTTGAAGCCTCGCTCACCTGTGGGCGGGGATGGAAGTGAGATCAGTTTGCTCTGTCTTCCGCTCGCGGCTCTTGTGGGTCATATTGGAAGCGCTTACGACTGTGACCACATCATCGATACTGACAGGTTTAATAATGAGTTCAGGTGTCTTAAGGTCAATGTTGCTCCATCTCGCCAGCGAGGCCTTGAATTCAGCATGATGCGGCTTCAAGATGTTTGTCTCGGGAGATGCACGCTGTCGTAAAGTATCGACGAAAGCATCCATCATCACTGAGGTATTATAGAAAACTCTATACGGAGTGCGCGATCTGGAGATATGAACCTTACAGAAGCCAGAAGGAAGCCATAGTAGCACCACTCGGCTGATCGAAAGGCGATGCAGAAAGCGGGCTACCTTGTACGCAGCCCATACTCATCAAGCTGCATGCAGTTAGGCTACGTGGATTCACTGGATGTTGCATACGGTCCCGATTAATTCTTCTCCTCGAAACGACCCCCTCTATGTTGGCTGGACCACCCTCATGCAGGTGAGACACAGGCGCACCACAATACCTACCTATCAACTGTATCGCTGATCCGTCCTAAAGAATTTGCATGGCTTGACCCACCACTGTGCCGCTTCTTTGCCTTAGCTGGTGTTACCCGGCGCGCCGGTGAACCAAAAAGCACGCACACCAATTTCTGCCCCCTTGTCCATTCCCTAGACTATCAAATTAAGTATCTATCTTACGTAGTAAGCTGCCTACACGACACTTGTGAATTTTGATCCGAAGTTCCTCTCGTTATTTGAGACTGCATGCTAGGTGAGGACTAGGATATTCAGTCCTATACCGCTGCATGATAGCGCCCTTTGCTTTAGCTGTTTTCAGTTGATTCCTTAAATTTCGCGTTATGAAATACAACAATTCGCTTATGCTCAGCTATATCAATGTTGGTGTGCGTGCTTTTTGCCACCCGCATGCTTAGCTCCCAAGTTCCAGTCGGGGTAACAGGGTCCAGGGCATCATAAGGCATTCGCCCCACCCAAATCAGGCTCATCGCCTCCTTGCAGTATTTTCTAACAAACTGCTGATCTACCTACTATTTTTCGGCTTCACAATGCAGAAAGTATATGTCCAAGGCCAAAGCTAATGCCCGTCTGTTCCCCAGTCCGGCGAATAACATAACTATATCAGCCAAGGAACCTTCCAGTTCCAGGATGCCGGACCAGTCATTTCCCCCGAGATATCGGATAGGAGTTATCGGCGCAGGACTAGTTGGGCTTACGCTAGCTATCGTACTTCGGCAAGCTGGTTACCAAGTTCAATTATTCGATCAAGACGAGGAACTCAAAGAAGTACTTTCTTTAGACGCACCCAACCGACTCGAATTTTTAACAATGATTAGGTAGGAGCTGGTATTATCCTTCCCGCGAATGCTTGTCGCGTTTTCAAGCATATCGGCATCCTTTCGAGAATACAAGCAAAAGCCATTCCACCACGAGCATGGGTGACGCATATGTATCGGGACGGCTCGGTCCTCTCGTCTTTGGAGCTAGATCCAAACATACAAAATACGTATGACGTGCCTTTTCTAGTCATATATCGTCCCGATCTCCGCCAAATCTTGGTTGACGAGGCCATCATTCAAGGCGCAAAGATCCACTTCGGCGCACGGATAGATGTCAAAAGGTCAAGCTTTGCAGACGGAATACTGCGGACGACCAACGGGAGTGACTTTGAGGTCAACCTCGCTGTTGCCGCAGATGGACAGCAATCTGAAGCCCGAGAATTCCTGGCGGGCAGAGATAATGTACCGAAGCCTACCGGTCGCATGGTGAATAGAGTATTGATCGATCCTGCCACTATGAAGAGACTGGGAATGGGAGAGCTGATTGATCCGCCTGCGTTGCATGTTTGGCTAGGTCCGAATGCTTTGGCCGTCGCATACTTTCTTGGTGGTGTGTTCAATGTTGCGCTGACCTGCTCCTCTGAGGAGGAGCCAGTATTTATTGGACCTAGACAAGTTGCAAAAGAGAAATTGAAACAAGTGTATCAGGATTGGAACTGGCAGATCAAGTCATTGATCGAGCACGGCCACGGTTTTTTGAAGTGGTTATTATACGATGTCGAAAACAAACCTGAATCCTGGATTTACGCCGATTCTTTGAAATGTCCTTTGGTACTCATTGGTGACGCAGCGCACGCTATTGGGCCGTACATGTGAGCCAGAAAATTCCATTCACCATGGCAGGGGCGTCGTACTCATCCTTCGTAGTGGTGCGGGCGCTGCTCTAGGCTTTGAGTCAGCATCAGTTCTGGGGTATTTGCTATCCCACGCGACAAATGAGGCCGACATCCTTCCAATGCTGCACTTATATGAGTTCCGCAGGAAACCCCGTACAGATCTCGCTGGCAGAGTCACACAAAAGATGGGCCAGATATGGCTGCTGCCAAACGGACCGTTACAGGCCGAACGAGATCGCCTCTTCCGCACAGAAAATCCGCCTCTGGCTGGATATCCTAATGCGCTCGAGGACCCGTTCTTCCAAGAATGGCTTTATGGTTTCGACGGAAAATCAGAAGCAGAAGAAGAGTGGAAGAAGTATAAAGCAAGGAATGGAGCGTTCTAACTTCGCTTTCAGCAACAGCAACACCCAGTGCAATGATCATTACGTGCAGGCTGACGAAATCTGATACATGAACCTGACAGATGATCTGTCTATGAAGCGAGCGAGAACCATTGGTTGAAACGGTTTTCGGGATCGTATTTCCTTTTCAGCGATTGCAGCCTTCCAAGATGTTTCCCGTAAATATCCTGCAAGCTCTCATCCCCATGCGCAAAATTCACGTAACTGAACATCTGTCAGACTAACCTTATGATGTGACAGTAGGGTTTGCTTACTTTGCATTGCCAACAAGCCCATCAGTTGACCGCAGTAGGGATCGCAGGTTCTGACCCCACGCAGTCGCTATCCCGTCAAAGCTTCTGTCGCTGTACCAGGGGATAATCACAGCATGCGTCTTGACGTGTCGGAATGGATACGAGCCACTTCCATTCTGGATGATGGAGGAGTTGACCGCATAGGTTTCTGCCAAAACTGAAGAGTTTCGAGCTTGAGGATATTTCAGAATGAATAACTTGAAGTCTTGATACAGCGTTACCCACGTCTGGGGCTCTAATGTTGCCACAGACGCTCCATATGCGGGTTTTCGCCCTTCGTCACCGCAAAATGAATCTGCCCACGCATTCCACTGATCATATGGAAGTTCACTAGTCCCATCGGAAAGGTATCCAATATCTAATATAGATTGGAATGCTTTACGACCCTCGGTAGCCGCTCCTACAAAGAAAGGTACCACGGTAATAGTAGTCGAACCGTTTGCGGCAGCAGAGAAAAGGAAGTCGATCTGCATATGGGGTTGCAGATAAAGATCGTTAATTGCTGAGATCAAAGTTCCCAGCTTGTCGTCGGAAAATGTTATGGCACCTTCCCAGGCTATGTTTTCGGAGATCTCGTATGCTTTGATGACCGCTGAAGTAACGATGCCAAAATTGGGTGCGGCACCTCTTAGAGCCCACCACAGATCGGTATTTCTCGCATCCACGTGAATCAACTCTCCGGATGCAAGTACAACATTCATTGAGATGATTTGATCAACGCTCATGCCGTAAAGCCCGGAGGCTCGAGCCAGTCCACCGCCAAGCGCGGCTCCCAGAAACCCTAGGCAGTTACAGGTTGCTGTTGCAAATCGTACTCCCGATTTGGACCCAGCTTCGACCAAAGCCTGAACACGGACGCCACCGCCAATGACTGCTTGAGTTTTGTTGGATCCGACCGAAATCCAGCTCAGGTCTTCGATATTTATGAAGGCACCACATGCACCTAGGAACATGTCAGCGCGGTCAAATCTCGATGATTTCTTGAAGCCGACTCTACCGAGATGAAAAGTGTCTGCCCAACCATTACCTCCGTTCTGAACAACAAAAGTTACGTTTTGCTGCGCGAATGCTTTGACCTTTACTCATGTTAATTTTGAGTTCGGTATTGAGGGGTTTGACTTGCGCTGGCTGCGACATCTTCTTCAGATGCCACATTGACAACAAAATGTGAGCTCGGCGCGCCGTACTGACTCCAACGCTGTGGCGTGAGCTGCGCGATTGAGCTTCCATTGGAGAGTTGGGGAATAAGCAGAGCGCTCAAGGCAGAGTAACTCGGACACTTGGGACTCGTTTCTACCAGAGGGGGAACCAGGAAAAGCAAGCACAAAATAATGGCATGCCAACCAGCGTGAAAGGCGCGGTATAACATATCGAGAGAGATGGAAGAAGTGTCAAAGACAAAGTCATAGGTGGTACAAAACGGCAGATAGGGAATATATGTAGAACTTATCGGGTAGATTATCTTCCCAGAATAGTACCAACGAGATCAGCAACATATTTCCCGTCGCTTCAGCTTCTGTTGCCGTATGGCCGTCGATGGCGAGGCCCTAGGGTATGCCTGGGTACGTTCACTCACGCCATACATGTCGACGCACGGCAGCTCGCATCCAAATCCCGGTCCGCGCCATTGTGCCGGGAGACAAAGCAGTCACTGATTTGCGCGATTACTAGAGACTGACGGAGAGCTGAACATCTGATACAAGTGTGCGGCGCAGATGACATACTTCTCTTGAAAAGGACTTGATTGCCGAGACGTGAACCGTGCCTCTCCAAAGCTGAAAAGCCACGAGGTAGATGCCGTGCTAAAAAGACGATTAACCCAGAGCGTGCAGCTGAGTCCTCTTTGCCTCTCTCGGTGCCTTGCCGGATTCGCCTCGTAAACTCGCCGCTTGGAAAGGAGTCAGAATCCATCACAGAAGTGCATTCATCTCGGGATGGATGCTGGTAAGGGGTTTGAGATGAGATAAACTACCTACTTTTCGGCGACAGTTCCTTCCTTCGTACGAATTGAATCACGACTAGCGTGCATTCTCTTCACACTGTGTAAACTGGAAAGAATGAGACTTGGCACAGTGAAAAGTCGCGGTTGCCGGCCCTTCGCGTCCTAACTAAGAATGTATGTGCACATGCGTGCATATGCTTATGTATGGATGAATATGTTTTAACCTAGTATTTAGTAGAACATCAACTAGAACTTAGTGAGCTTCTCACTAAATATTAGTTAGATTTTTTGGGTTTCAAAATTTGAAGGAGGGACCCTGGTAGATAAGAGTGGACCCTCATAGATAAGGGGAACATACTCCATAGGTAGGTAGGCATGCATATAGCATTTTTGTCATCATAAGATCCCTATTCGGGCATGACTAGAATATTATCATGCATGTTCGGATCTCCTTGACAATAATGCTAGAATGGTATGTTTGAGATCATGACCTGCGATAAGTTTGCTGCTGCAGTGAACTCGAAGATGATAGATGCACTGAACCTCCATAAAGCTCTCGATGATATTCTACTGTGCCTGATTTATTCGTTACAACAAGCTCCATCTCGGCGGTATCAGGGAACCCAAGCCAGACAGATTATTCTGCAGGCAACAGCTTCCTCGACGCTCTCATCTGGCATCGAGTCCAACGTGACCTCGCCGCAAGCCCACTAGTTCTGCCAATGGGTTTAGATGTCGGCGTCATGGTCGAGACCGAGCATATCGGAATACCGCTCACTCGCATTGGAATTCACGGAATCGACGAAGGCGAGATGCTCCACGGTTTTGAGACGGAGATGACGCAAATCGCTCCCAGCACCGATGCACCCGCTAGGGTCGGTAACGTTTAGGTGATACTTGGCCTTGACCGAGCGTGTCCGGTAGATGCACTTGTTACAGAGGATGTTGATGTCTGCTGGTATAATGATGCACGGCCAAACGACATTAGGGTGCAAGTCGAAAATTTTCTCAAGACCTCAACATCAAGCACTAGCTCTGGCAGCCGATTTCATTGGTTCTCTGAGAACTGTGGTTTCGGAAGGTTCCGATGCTGTGGTGGAAGCTACCGCGCAGCATATCGCGAGGAAGTGCTCGAGGGTCCTGATGGTCACAGTTGAGGATTTTGACCTGGATGGCAGCTCTATTGCGGCATACAGGCTCGATAACATGATCGATGCTGAATTAAGCAACTGGCTCTTCAAGGAGCTTGGGCTTGATATCGGTTTCCAGAAATTTCCTGGCATCAACGATAACTTTCAAGGCATTTTCAGTGACTGTAGGCGAAACATTGAGTGTTCTGAAGACTGAAGGCACAAGAGGAAGTATAGCTATAGATTGCCATAACGATACTAATGAAGATGCTATACGCTAAAATGAAAAAGACTGACATCTATGTAGGTATGACAAATCTGATTGGTCAATAGGCTCGAGATCCTTTCGAGACGCTTCCATACGTACTAATAAGCTTAAGATGCTGAGCCTCAGGACGTACCTGATTTACTAGTGTAAGTTCTGATGTAACGATCACCAATGCGATTGACGATTTGAACGGCATCTTCACAAATCTGCTGCCAGTCTTCCCTTGGTGCATGTAGGACAATATTAGTCAAATGAAATCCTTCAATGCATTCCAGAAGAATTCCTAGGCTGTTGAGATGTATGTTCAGCAGCGTGCTGGTGGGAGGAGCATGGGTTGATGAGGATCTCAGTTTGACCGTAGCTCAGCGCCGAAGGATGATGAGATCTTGCGTTTCATGTAGCTTGTTGTCGACGCTTGACTCGCTTTAATATAATTTGAGCCAACGAAACCGCAGATTGGTTTCGTGTTGGGCTTGATTCTTTTCATTTCGTGTGTCACACGCCCAGTCCTGGTCAACGCTGTCTTTCTCAGAGCATAATTCGAAAAAAAAAAAAAAAAAAAAAAAAAAAAAAAAAAAAAAAAAAAAAAAAAAAAAAAAAAGCCGCGGCGCTGCCGTCATGAACGAATTTATGATACTCTTCTTCAGTTTGCAGGGTCCACAAAACAACTTCATTATCCTCTCGAAGCTGCTTTGCAAAGCGTCGGTCATATAGTTTAAGGACAAAGACTGAGCCAGGAATTTTGTGGGCAGGTTCGGTGCGTAAGTCAACAAGTAGAGCACAAGAACGGGTAAAGGGCTCGAAAATTTTTAAGTTTTGACAATGACTGCATCCACAGTAAGATTTGCACAAGTCTCGCGGGCTTCGGAATGATCGACTAAAATATCAAACTCCAATCCTTCTCCAGAGTTGTAAGGGCATCAGTAGCTATTTAGCAAAGTTCTGAAAGAAAATAAGGTGGCCAGTCTACATACTGAATCTCCGCAAGCTCCACCTCGAAGGACGGCCTAGCTTGAGGCGAGCCTGCTAGCCAGGTTCAAGGATGTTGAGTCGGTTAAGATGCTGACTACGTTAACCCAACTTTACACTTAAGGCAAAATAAAATAGTCGCGAGACTCGAAGCATGTGAGGCAGAAGAGGCAATGACATACCAGGCCGATTTGACACATTAAAGAGTGCAGCCAAGAGGAGACTTGCAATCTTGGACGCTCTAGATGGTGAGAAATAAAAAGCGCATGTAGAAGTGTATAAGAAAGTAGATTGCTTAGAGAGCAGCGAGAAACTATGTATGCCACAAACCAACCAAAAAAGGTGATCTCTACCATGGTAAGTGATAGCCACGAACCACCATTGCTACTGCCAACAAGAACAGGTTTTAGTTGAGAAGAAATACGCTAATGACCATGACAGTGATACAGTCCACAAATCGTATGACAAATTCTTTGCACCCTTGTCTATCGATGAGTAATTGTCTTCCATCTCTTCGGTATGCCGCTGCCTAATAGATATTGGACATATGTCATCGTATCTTGGGTTGCATGCCATGCTCATACGTTGTCCAGGTCATCGTCTTGATGGAATATGAATTTAGGCAGCAAATTATACTAGCTAAGTTGAACTAAAGAACAGGAAGCAAGCAGCAAAGCGAATCTCTATAAATACATGTTCTGAGCATATTAGTGATGCTCAGAGATACAGTTGTGATAAACAATGATGTGAGCACAGGCGATCCAGCTTGACCATATGCTTTATGCTCTGTCACGTCTTGATGCCCCTGCTGCCTTTTTCTATGCCTTCTTTCTCGTATGATCATATGGTTTGGTGGCGCCGAGTCACCTGCATGCTTTGACCCGACCCGGCTATGTGCAGTAGCTGGTTTGCAGGGCCGCGAAGGTGCCTTGGCCTGGCTCCACTTTGAGCAGGTTGGTTCCACGATCCTTTCGAACAAAAAGATTAGCAGCATTTTCTCGGTCGAATGATCGTTAAGAGGTCGGTGGTGCTTTATCTCATCCAAAACGAGGAGTTCGGTGGCGATTTCTCTATCAGGCACGCACCTGTCCAGTCCAGCTTTCTTAACTATATGTTGGCTGTCAGCAATCCGCATTGTCCGCTTCTTCAGCCCTCAAAGCCTTGCTGAACAGAACTTCCAAACGACAACATACTCAAGTGACATATCGCCGAGCATGCCACCAACAGTCGTCTTCGTCGGAGGGTTCTGGGAAGGTCCAGTTGTGTTTGATGGCGTTCGTGCTACTCTTTACAAAGAACACGGCTGTAACTCAACTACCATTGCGAGATTAAGCACTGGTATAGCTTCTCCAACCAACCCTACACAATCAGATGATATCAAAATTATACGAACGGCACTTGAGGTGAGAAAATCCAAGCAACAAATGATAGTACTATAGACTTATGGAACCAGATTCTAGCTGATCGAGGAAATGACATCGTACTTGTTGTATATTCTGCCGGTGGTTTTATAGGCACCGGTGCGGTGCCTGGTTTGACGCTTACTGAACGTAAAGCTGCTGGTCTTCCTGGTGGGGTGGGCAAGATCGTTGCAATTACTGCCACACTAGTCCGAGAGGATAAACTTAATAATTTCCCACCTTTTTTCGACCCTCGAGACAACCGGGTTCTTGTCAAAAATCCCGAAAGTACTTTATTTCAGCGACTTCAGCCCAGAGGCAGCAAAACCCTAGATTGACAATTTGCTATACGAGCCCGAATGGCATTCGTGGGACCGCCCACCAACATATGGGCCAGAGTTATTTGAAAAAGTACCGGCGATGGCACTACTTTGCACAAAGGACATGACAACGCCGTTGGAACTTCAGAAGATGTGGGCGAACGCTGCAAAAGCTGAGATTAGGGAGTCTGATGTTGGACACATGGTTCAGCTGATCCAACCTCAGGCTGTGGTCGACATGATTAAAGAAGCGGCAGAGAGTTTGGTATAGCCCACAGGCAAAGTCAAGCGTCGTCAGAATCTTGGTCGGTAGCAGAAGAAATCTTTCTTTCTCTCCTCTTATAATCGGCAAGCAAGGGCCGTAAGGGCCTTTTATTCCGCTAAAAATCATCAATATCAGCAATGGAACCTTGATGCGGTTGACCATTCACTGTTTTGCTTTCACTTGCTTTTGCAATTGCATCTGCTTCTTCACGGAAGACTGCATCAGCGGCTGCTCGTAATGCCAAAGACTATCGATGTGCCGGGATGGAAATTGCTGGTATGAATGATGCTAGTCTCTGAGCGAAGTGACAATTTCCGGTGCTGGATCGCCTCCTCGTCAAGATTCTGTTGGAGTCATGGACATCAGCATCTCAAAGTCGTCCGAGAATACCGACACAATCTATTGAGATAAATGCTTACAGATTTGGAAGATGAATTCTGTATTGTAAATGGGACAGTCTTTGTCGGCTGCGGCATGCACAGTGAAGCTAGTCCTTGTCTGCATTCTAGACATTGCGATGATCTGTGATTAATCTCAAATTTCCCGCCCGTTCGTGCAGTTCATCAGGTGGTGGAGTAAGTTTCGAGAAGCCTGAAGCTGTGATTTGAAGTCAAAGGGATCTACATGGATGTCCCCGAATGACTTATCAATATCCGAAGGTATATCACGGAATTTGACGTTCAGTGTTCGGTGCTGTAGAGTTGTTCGGCCGTAGATCAGCTACAACCAATTTCTGGTCCAGCTTCATCCCCTGCGACCTACGGACTTAAACTCACTGCAATTTAAATTTTATGTTCTTTTATCGAGCTAATTGCTAAAGAAGTGTCCATCCAATTCCTCCCACACCAATCCACATATCAAGAGTGGCATTACCGCTATTCCAAAGCCTCGTTACCGATTTCTAGAATATATACGGTACAATATCACAGTCGTCCGTTCTATCGAACTTTTCGAATTTGGCTTGCAGTTGGCCACCCATTTTGATCTGCCGCTGACCACCTTCTTGACTTTGCTCTTCTTCGATGGGCTTCCACGCGACATCGTCTTTCTCGAGGTTCACGAAACAGCCAATAGGTGGCGAAATTGTATGTCGCGGTATCAGCATTCCACCCGACGGCAGCGGTGAATGCGACCCAATTATCACTGTCGCCTGGTTCTGAGCCTTTGCGCTCGGTCGTGGTGGAAAATAGCGGATGTTACGCTCGCTCGCAGAAGTTGGGAAGAAGACGCTACAGCGCAGAACATGCGACTGCTGCATTTCTTCGTCGCGTTTTCGGAAGAGAGGCACCCGAGTCACGCGCAACTGCGTGGTGCTCGCTGTCGCGTAGACATGATCCGCAGACCATGTCAGGTTGTATGGCATCCTTCCTGCGGAAAACGTTGCGGCGTCGCCCAGCGGAACTGCGGTTCGGTGGATGAGCCTCGGAGGGCTCCGGGTTGTCTTGCGCGCCGAAAGACGATGGGTGGATACCTGCAATATGCACGACAGTGTTTTCTCCTCCGTTTCAAGCCGCGCCTCTAAAGCGGCCAGATGAAGATATGTACCACAGACTGAGAACCGTCCTTGAATAAATACGTGGCAACTGCGCGGAGATGAGCAGCGCAAAAAGCGGGTGTAGTATGTTTTCTGACGGAAATCGGCAAAAAGAATCTCACGGCCGCCAAGTGGCCACACTACGAGGTCTTTCGATGGATGGAAAATGGGTGGAGAGTCCAATAAGACGTCGCAGCAGGAGTAATCAAAGCGGAAGATTGGCTGACTGATGTCGCGTGCTGTGTCATAGATGGCGAACTCGCCGCGTTCATGCTTCGCAGAAGCTCTTGTCGAACGGTGGCCGCGCCCCAACAAAGCATCCAGCGCGACGGCACCAAAATTGGAGTTGGTTTCTGCGTCTGAGTCTGAGTCTTCAGTAAAGTCTCGCGATGAAAAACTGGCCGTGGAGGAATTATCTACGCTGGCAAGATACCCCGTTGATGATCTGTCTGAGTTTGCTGCAGAGCTTAGACGCACGCTTGTTGCCTGCTCGTCTTCTTTCAGGCCCTCGGCAGTCATGCTTTGATCAACGGGTCCGTCTTCTGTGTCGCTTTCGGATGACTCGTGTCCGGCTTCTTCGTCGGAAAGTTTTAATGAGTGCGCGCTGGTTTGACCGAAAGAATCAAGGTCGTTGATTTCGGCATCATCCGAAGCATAGTCGTTCCACTGATCTTCGTCCTCCGTCTCATCCGAATGTGGCTCTGTTGAGCCCTCACTCCAAGACTCCCTTGCTGACATGGACTTCGAGGATTGCCCGCCACTGTCGGAGCTCCAATCGGATGAGAGATTGTTTTCCTCAAATTTAGCTGATGCTTCATCATCCGAGGCGCTTTCAGCCATGAGGGATAGGGATGTGCGACTGGAACTTGGCGAGACATTACTGGAGCCGGTCCTCCACGATTCTCGTGACTCCTGATCCGGAGTCGAACTGGCGCTCGCGAAAGTTTCAATCATCGCCTCATAAACTTTTCCAAAATCAAGAACGACATCGTCGGCAAGACCAGAGCTTTGGACTTCGTTGGACGTGATCTTTCGCCGACGAGCAATCGCGAGGAAGCACTCGCGGCTGGCCATCTCCTCGAAATACTGGTTATTATGTGGGAGACCTGTCACTTCCTGATAGTGCCCGTCTTCCGATAACACAAATATTTGCGACGCTATGCGCAGGAATTTTTGATCTGTAGAAGAAGTGATAGGCTGGGGTCGGCCTTGTATATTGACTGTGAGCGACCGTTCGTAAATATCTAACGATTTCGTCGGGACAGAAAAGGTTTGATGTCTTCTCAGCTTTGGCGAATGCCCTCCTTGGATTTCCCAGGTCTGGCAGGATATCCTGATTAACTTTTGCTCTTCATTGCTGTGAAAAAAGGGTTAGCGCAAGAACTGGAGGGTTTCAATCTCTCCACTTACAGTTTTTCGAGGCGAAATACCTGAAGTTTATCACATACATCGTCTGCACTATCCCAGAAGCGACACAATCCTACCTCATGGCAGCCATCTCGTTCTGTAAAGTTAAAGCTTTTATGCTGACTAGGAAAGCTGCGGAGAAAGTTGTTAGGTGGCAGTGTCCTCCATAGGCAGTGGTCAAGCTCCCCAGGGAAACGTCCGGTAATGGAAGCATATTCATTGAGAAAGGAACCCCATTCTCCAATTGCATGATAATATTGTTTGCTTAGCGCTTTACCATTTTCATATTGTGTACTGAACCAACGGGGGAAGGTACGTCGAAGATTAAGTCCCACCCAGGGCTGCGTAGCGCTTATCCAGAAGCTGAACAAACCTTCGATGAACAGGCACTGTATCTGAATCGTGGTGATAAATTGTTTAGATCGGACGAACTGTTCCACATGTTTGAAAAGGGTATCGTTACCTTCCAAAGCATCGAAATGTTTGTCCCAATATTTTGCAGCATAGTTGAGCAGATGCTGGTTCATAACATCTTCACCTTCTGCTGTGGTGAATGTGCTTTTTGCTTCATTCGTTCGGAGTAGACGCTTGTAACGGGGTTGAAAGAGGTACTTCAGACTGGCCCACGCAAGAACCTCTGGTGAAATCGTATCTTGATTATGTTGTGAGAGCGGTTCATTAAGTATCCCGGGATTCTTCAGCAGAAAATCTCTCACACATGAATGAGTCAGAGTGCAGACATTCTTCGATAAGGCTCCGCCAAATTCTTGAACCTTGACAAGTGGTGCGCATAGTTCGACGATCCTTTCTCGGAAGAGCGAATGGCCTTGTGGAAGATTCTCCCCCCATTTCACTGAAAAGATTCCTGTAGCTTCGCATAGCTCCTCAACGATCAAAGGCCGTTTCGCATGAACGATGCAAGACAAAATTCGACTGACGATCTGACGCTGCTGACCTGCTATACGACTTACTTTTCGTGCGTAGTATTCCTCAATCCTCTCCGGTAAGCCTTCCTGGACTCTTCTTTGTAGATCACTCGGACTGATTGCATCAGAGACCGAGTCGACCATAAGGTTGGCCCACAAAAAGTTGCCAGAAGCCCTGGATTGCAAATCTTGGAGTAGCAACGCTTTTGTCCCAGGATCTAGCTCCGAATCATTTAAATATGGCATTTTCTCAAAAAATGTCGCAATGCCGGAGCTATTCCTTGCAGCATCAAGTGTAATTGCAGGGAAGGATGCAAGATGTTCATGAACACAACGGCGATCCTGACTGGAGCACCATAATTTGACAACGGAACCCGTGTCCTTCGTAAGATTTACCAGACCGTTCAGGACATCCTTCGCTT
Organism: Bathelium albidoporum; assembly: GCA_021031095.1. Lineage (NCBI taxonomy): Eukaryota > Fungi > Ascomycota > Dothideomycetes > Trypetheliales > Trypetheliaceae > Bathelium > Bathelium albidoporum. Next base: position 26,600 of record JAGFVP010000178.1, read on the forward strand.
CGCGCCATCTTTCGTTATCCAGGGTGCATTCTTCATCCAATCCGTCAACCAAGATGTAGGTACTGGCTAACTCTGAGATAATTGATCTCAGAAGCTCGTATAGAGTAAGCACATTGTCACTTTGCGAGCTGATGATATTGTAAATTGAGTCAGATACATCGTCTTTTTGAGTATATAACTGGTCCCAAAGCTGTTCGATCAGATTTCGGTACACCATAGCCGATGACACTTGCTCGTCAAAGTTATAGTACTGGTATGCGATAGCTGCAGATGGCACTCGTCCGCGAAGTGCCTTCACTGCAAAAGAGCAGGTAACAGATTTGCCCGTCCCAGGATCGCCCTTGAGCCAGATTGTACGCTGCTGCGAATAGGGATCCATCCAGCCGTCAAAAGTATGGTCATTCAACAACCAGCTATAAGTGTCGTCCAACAGAACACTTTCGCCGTCCCTCTGGCGTCGGTAATTCCGTTCATTGAGCGTCGAGGGCCCGCGAAACCACTGTACAGCCTCTCTTTTCCTTCTGGTCCGTTTCTCTTCGTCCACCTTCTTGCGAAGTTCGCGTTGTTCATCAACCCACATCGATATTGTATCCAAGGCGTTCCGTCTCTCATATGTTGCATCTTCATGCTCGCCCCGTCGAATTCGTTCTTGAACTATTGGAACAAGCTTTGCAATGTTATCTTCGTCCATCTTCATGTCGTCCAGAATCGCGTCCAGTTTTTTGAGGTCGAATGATGCCAATGATCGCATTGCCTGCACAAAGCTTGGTCTATTGCATTGTTCATCCACTTTGGCCCAGAAACGCAAAATGTTCAGGTAAGAATTCTTCAGATATTCCTGCATGGCTGAGGAGTGCCCGAACAGCTCTCGGTAATCAGACAAGCGCTGCAGTTGATCCGTCAGTCTTGTCAGGTGCGTCTGCATGTGTGTTTGGAGATCCTTATATCGCCCTAAACAATCGATACCAGTTTTCAGACCGCCCCATATCAACGCAGACGGCATTGGATCTGCCTGACTTAGGGTATTCAGAATATCACTGTAGTCTCTCATCACCCCAATAATTGAGTTAATTGCCCGCTTTGCCTGAGTATTAAATTTTCTTTCTCCCATTTCAACCATAGCGAGCTGCACTTGTGTTTCATGAATGTGATTTCCTGCATTGAACTCCTTGAGAAAGCTTGGCGGTCGTTTCTTCCCGAAGTGACTGGCGAACTCATGGATCGCATCCTGAAATGGAGGCCCCGCGACCGCGATCGCGCTTGGTGCTCGAGCTGAGGGACTACAAGATAGGTGGTAAGCCAATCAAGTCCAATTTGCTGCTGTCGCGTCTCATACGTACCTGGCAATTTGCGACATTGTCTTCGCAGCCGTGAGAAAGGGACTGTCGCGAAGCACTCAAGCCGACTGTTTTGCTCTGTAAGCTACGCTTGGCACGCGGAGTTGCAATGTGCACCCTCCTGGAAAGCGAGCCAGGAGCTAAAACCCAGTGGTTGCTGGTGTGAACATGCAGCAAATTACTGCTTGTGATATCAACGGCGCGCATGCCGGAAGGTCTCTTGCCTGTTCTGAAGATCTGCTCCTGGCGACTAGGAGCGTGTCAGGCGTATGGAGAACAGTATTGGAAGAGATGGAAGCGCTCGTACACACTGTGCGTGAGCCCCCAGTCGTTTGCACGTCACGGCGGAGGTTTGAAGCCAATGACAGGTTGCCAAGGCGAGCTGAACATTTTATGACAGGGAATTATTCAGCACAATACCCTCAAAAGAGATGAAGCGTGGAGGCGCTGCGGCACAGTTTGCACAAGGCACCGCTGCTAAATTTGGGGGCCGTCTGCGGAATACTTCTCTGATTTGAAGCGCTTCCAAAAGTCCCGTTGACGTAATTTCGTTGCCCTTCTCTCAACTCCAATTCTCTCTGACGGTGCTCGCACTTGGTGTCTGAGCTCTTGAACGTGATCCAACTACAGCTTGGTATACGGATCAATCATGGATACAACAAGTCTGGTTCGCCGTCGGACAACGGAGCTAGCGGAGGAGAAGAGCAGCCAGAACCCCTCGGGACAGTCGCATTCGAACAGTGGCGCTTTACTGCGCGTTGATCAAATTTATAGCCGGTAAAACATACTTAGGACTGTTTCGTTGTTATGTTGGCTAACCGATTCCTCAAAAGAAAGGACCGACAAACCCATTTCGTAAAGACCGCAAAATCGGGGCTATCAAGCGCCAAGAACGATCGCTTCAACAAGACGACACTTGTTGTACGTCGCATAATCAGCAGCAAAGGCATGGTAGCGGCGACCGAAGTCGACATCAAAGCACCGCCTTTAGCAGATCTTCTTCGGCAAATATTCAGTGGGTTAGACGGACTTAAATTGAACAAAAGCCCGCCAGTCGCGGACCCACAGCTGCTTTTTCATGCATATCCAGAATTGGACAGAGTTCTACAGGAAGAAAAAGCGAAAGACGAGCCCTCGCGGCAATTCGTCAACAATATCTCCACCGCACTGACTTTCGTGCACGAGGATTTCGGTAGTGATATTGAAAGTCTGGCGACGCTCTCTGAACATGGAGAAATCACGTTTGACCTTCTTTGGTCCCTTTTTCCCCCCAGAGCCAAAGTCTTCACACAAGAAAACAAGTTGCAAGAGCCGCAGGTGATGGAATTCCAACTCGGAGAGTATAAACGCCTGCAAGATGGCACAGATATTTATGAGCTTGAATTGAAGATCATCAACCATGACGGCATTGACTTTGGCTATGGATCAATGACTCAGTCGATCAGAAGCTTTCCCGGCGCAAAAAAGGTTACCTCCCTGCCAATTTTCCCGTTGAAATACCACTCGGATGTGCAGACTGTCACACAAAGATTGATTGCTCGAGGGAGAAAATACGTGAGTATGCTGGAACCAATATGCCAGGAGTATGTTGGAGCGGGGATCGATGAGGAAGAAGTAGCTGGGCAGCTTTCCGAATGCCTATTCCCTGTCTGTGCCATCACTCTCACAGGAAGTGCAATATTGACTAATTTGAACAGGCTACAGGTCGAGTGATCTGTGATCCTGTTGCGTTGCGTACACATAATCCGTCCACTATGCTTCTGATGCGACCATGGGTTCCATATTCGATTGATCCTGGCCGCCTGACCGAAGACGAACTTCTCCTAACCCATCACCGCATTCAAGGATTTAGTCTTACGAGAAAGCGCTGGGGTTGTTTCGCAGTATCGAAAATGGCCGATGTCAACTGGGCAGAAGCTGAAAGCGCATTCGAGGGACTGATAATGGAACCCAAGAGACGAGACTATATTCGAAGTCTCGTAAAAGCCCATCGCAACGATTCTCAAGTATTTGACGATATCGTTGCGGGAAAGGGTAGAGGTCTCGTTGGGTTACTTAGCGGTAGTCCTGGTGTAGGGAAGACCTTGACTGCTGAGCTGGTTGCAGGACTGAGTCACCGCCCCTTGTACTCAGTCTCGGCGGGCGAACTGGGAACAACGGTTGAGAAAGTTGACAGTCAACTGGGAATGATACTGGATATCGCGCATAAGTGGAGCTGCGTCCTGCTTATCGATGAAGCGGACGTCTTCCTCCACGCGAGGACCGACCTTGATCTAGCAAGGAATGCGCTAATAAGCATCTTTCTCCGGCGACTGGAGTACGTGTTTCCCTCAGTCCGATTTCCAATCTTATGTGAGCCCAAAATCTGATCACAGTGCAGATACTTTCAGGGTGTTCTCATCATGACTACCAACAGAAGACAAGCAATTGATCCTGCGTTCAACAGCCGAATCCATTTCAAGATCCACTATCCCCCCCTGAATTTCAATGACCGGATGACAATATGGAAGAGCTTCTTGCTTCGTGTGCCTCAGGGCGTCCCTGAGCCCAAACTCCTTGATGCGGATTTTCGTGATCTTGCAGGGAAGGAGCTTAATGGCAGAGAAGTACTCAGCATATCTACCACGGTCTTATGGCACAACATTGACTCTGCTTTTAGATCAAGAATGCAGTCTCATGTGCCTTCTCCATATCACGAGACCGTAACCAAGTCGTGACAAAATCCATGGTTCTTGAGGTTCTCAGCCTTCTAATGGACACGGGAGCTGATGAAGCATGAGTATTTTGCTCCAGCTGGAATGCCTCCTGGAGCTACAAGTAACTTACGTTACTGGACTTGTTCTCTTCAAAAGCCAAATTGAAGCTCATACTGAGCCTGTTATTACATCAGGGACAGATGTAGTTCGTCTCGTGAAGCCAGGTTATGCTCACTAAACTTTAGTGGCATTTAGTGCCAATGCAGCCTCCCATTGAACTCTAAGATCTGGGACTAACTGCACTTGGATCTCATCTACATACACGAGGCAGTCCTGAGCGAAGGTAGACACAACATGAGCTGGATCTTAGGAACGACAAGTGCACTTAAGCAGAGGTCAAGCACTGTGAGGAGGCTACGGAGCCCGAGCAAGTGCCGGGCTCGATTTGAATCTGGATCAGAGTCTTTGTTCTACTTTTCCCATTCCGATCTACGGAAAATCTCGATCGCCAAATGAATCATGAACTTTACCTACTGGAGGCTGTTCCAAGACTGGGAAGGAAAGGCCAAAGAGCTGAGAAAGAGCGAAAGACTGCAGAAAACCCAATGATTGTGGTCATACCTATTGACAGAAGATCTAGAGAATAAGTCCGAAAATGCAAGGATGGATATTCGCAAATTTTAGGTAGTATGCGCCCCGAAAATTCGGATCAGTGCATACTTGGTTGGCTCTTCGTCGCCAAGAGTGAGGACTGGTGAGACAACATGCTGGCTTAGCACAGCTACCATTTGACCGCAGCACTGCATGGACAGAGCAGTCCATCTCCGGAGGACAAGATCAAGCTTAGGCCGACACGAAGTACGATTTCCTCCGACGTTATGCGAAAGTTTTAGTATTTACTCACCGGACTCTCTCCCAGGAGCTGCGCTGGGATGGTATCTCGGACCCAAGTTATTGTCTGGCATCAAGTTTCCATGCATTAGCATACCATTGCCGCACAGTACTTGATCACGAAGAGAAAGGCTAGTGGAGAGACATGAGGACACCATGGCGCAGATCTTCCAGCGGTCAGCCAAAATATGGTAGAGCCAAGAACGTACACAAGTGTGCCATTTGTCCATTTGGAAGATGCGACAGACGACAGTGATGCTTGGATTGGTTGAAGTCGTACTTGAACAATGAGACGGGCGGTGCTCGGGACCCCAACTTTGACTGCCGTGCTTGCCACTGTCTGGGTCAGCAATGCGGAAATAAACCTTGAAAATTATTTAGTTGTTTATCTAGGTCGGTTGACCGGAGAACAGATATTCAGTCAGTCTCCAAAGTATAAATGAAAAAGATTGTTAAATGTAAAAGCTTAATGGATGACTCACAAAACTCAAAATTGTGCTTGGATTTTTTGGGTATTAGAAGTTAAGTGTTAAAGCAGCGACACATCGCTCAGCAATTTGTGGGCATAAATATCTCCCCAGTGTTGAGGAAAGAATCCCAGGAAGACATGATGAAAATCAGCGCATCATACTACTTACCTCGAGTCGCTCCATATATTGCAAAAGACGCGTCTCCTCCCTCGCCGCCTTCTCTCGCTCGTGAGCTTCTTGCGAACTGAGAGCTTGGACGCGATGCTGAACATCGCGATGCCAGAATGCTTCAATAGGATCGAAGTCGTCTTCGTCGTCCTCGTGATGCACGAACTCGCTTGAACTGCCGATGAGAATCGCGGTTTCATGTCCAAGGTACTTTTGGTCACTAAGATCAAGGGTTGCAATGTCAATTTGACCCATCAAGGTATCCATCTCGATTGCATTGTGGTGCATATCAGCATCAACGGGCTCACAGAAAAACAGAGGCTCGACCAGTTCAGTGTAGTACTGGTCAAGTGTTGCTTCCAAAGCGGTGAGGTGAACCGGGATTAGACCTTCAGCAGTAGCCACGAAGCGCTCGTTCTGGTAGAGATGGCGGAGACCACAAAAATCGGGAGTGTCAACAATTCCAACCGTGAGGTCATCGTACTCTGCCGTGACACGCGCCTGGAAGTAAGTCACAACACACTGCCGACAACCCAGACAGCCTCCTTTTCGCGGCATCCACAGATTGCGATAGTCACAGTCACCTGCGCAGCTCAGGAGATTCGTGCAGCGAACGTAGTGTCCGCAGTCAAGCTGATGGAAATCTGTTCCCGAACAAGGATTCTTGATCCGTCGGAGGTAAGTAAGGCGCTGATTGAGCTCTGCATGATTGTGTTGCTGACAATGGGGACAGTGATGCTCGACGATGACAGCACGATCGTTCGTAGCAACTTCCTGAAACTTCTCCTCGCCGCGAAACCGCGGGATCGTGAAGCTGTACTGATGGTCGCACAAATACTTTATCGAAAAGTAGTGGTCCATTGTAATTGCTAGGAAGATGTTTAATCTTGGAATGAGCGTTGGCTGTTTAATCGGAATGGACTGACGAAGATAAACCGGCCTCTATCAACCGCTATAAAATACGTTATCCGTTTCGTGATTCTTGAAGGAGATGTTCTTTGTTGCTAACAAAGCCTGCATTGGCATGAAAGGGTTGCTTCGGAAGGCACACAAAGCAGCATTCAGATACAGCGAACAATTCCATTGTTAGACACAGTCCACCAGTTTGAGATATATATACTATGATAGTCAGCTAAACAGAAGATTTTTCCGAGTGTGCCGCTTTAAGTGCCCGAATTTTGCATCGTTGGTGTACATATCCATTCACTGTCCCATACGAGATTTTCTCATTGTCTGAAACTGGTTTTCAGCAGCTTGATTTTTCTTCAGGTGGTCGTTGGGTCTGGCAAATGGTACCTCCAAAAAGCAAAATTCCAGACTATATCGCTCAAGGAAATTGGCGAGATTCTTCTCCGTTCTCGTCACGCCGCTTGTCCCACTCCATTCCGATGGCAAAACGCACGAATTCTCTCGCGCTGACAACAAATACTGCGCTTGGAGGCCGCACAGCTCCACAGCAAGAGACTCCACACCCGAGAAAACAGTCCAGTGTCCAGGCTCTTTCGTCAAAACGGCCGGTCTGTACCAAGCTCAACCCGTCACCAGCAGATCGGTCCAAACCAGAGACGCCATATTGCGTGGATGAAGACAAAGCCCAATGTTGCCTTCAGAAACCAGGCGAAAAGATCCCTCTGGGGAACAAGTCCAAAAGTTCATTGTCCAGACAACTAACAGAGGCTCCGGAGATCCCGCCACTGCCTGCATTCCATCCTCTGTACCCAAATCCTCACTTAGAGCCATGTACTACTGGGGGTTTAATTCATGTTCTTGACTGCGGCCACAAAGTCGTCACACCCGAATGTCCCGAAAGCTGTGCCAAAAACTGTGACCTCGACCACGAGAAGCTAAACCATGCTGACAGAAGTCCTCAGAAAGCAAGAGCCCTGACAACTGAAGCATTCTGTTGCAAGCAATGCATTTCGACTCTGCTTGATAAAAAGTATGCGAAGAAATATATGGCCTTTCTGAGCCAGATGCAAGCTATTGGGGTAAAAATGGGCTGCCTACCGGAAGGACTTGTTGAGCGGCGACGCGAAGCCTTACAGCGAGTGTGGACGAAGGAGAGAGATGCAGATTGGATGAGCCTGACCTTTTACGGTCGCCGCTGTGAGCCCATCAATACCGATATCGAAGTCTCGGACGATGCCGACTTCATCTCAGAAGAACAATATCATGCAGAGCGCTCTTCTGTAGCAAAGGCTGAAGTCCAACTAACATATCGGCAGCTCCTAAACAAATTTCCAGAGGCGCTGAGCCGTCAAAATAAGGGAGAACAGAGGGTCGAACTCATCAATCTCATAGATGAAGAGGACCACAGTTGGATTACAGTGGACGAGCGTTTCAAAAGGGCCAATGCAGACATGTTCAAACTCGCATCCCAGATACATGAAAGCGAGCAAGCTCAACTGAGAAAGCCTTCTGGTGCCCTGACGCGTCTCCTTTCTCATCGTGGTAGCAGGGCTGGTCGTGTGAAATGAGCCAAGATGTTGGGATAGATAGAAATTATCCTCTGAAGCATGGTTCGACAGGAACCACTAGATATGGTAGCTCGCTTTTTGCATGTTGAGAGACCACCAATGTAAGTTTAGCCTCATTTTGCTTACAATATTTTCCTGAGAAATAAACAAGTCCTTACAGCTAATTGATATCAACTAGGAAGTCCCGCGGGTAAATCTAGTCCGTGTTGCCGGTGTTTTTTTTTCTTTTTTCGCAATTAATCACGATCGGGTGGCTGCTTAGATTGAGTGAGAAGGCTCTCCACCAAGATAATGTCTGCATGTTCGGCTGGAGGTATCCTCGTTCAAATTCATGCATCGAATGATCTTAAAATCTTTTTCGATCGGAAATTTGAGTTCTTCTGTTACGGCAAGAGCAGCCTTAGTCAGCAAACAGCACCTACCTATGCTACTCTTCCTCCACACCTTCACCTTCCCTTAGATAGTTCAGTTCAATTCAGTTCAATACAACAATACTTGCAATCCAATATTTCCGTCCTCAGTCCTCCTGCTTCCTAATATCTTCGAATGCTCAAATTGGATCGGGGATCTCCTCAACCAAATTCAGGCTTTGAATAGTCTCAAATTCCTTTTCGATAAAGATTCTGAAATTCTTCAGATGCTCAGATTTGACTGGGGGCCTCAATACAATTCAGACTTCGACCATTTTCAAAATCTTTTTTGTAAAAAATGAGTTCCTTTATATACTCAGATTCGATTGGGGGCCTCCTCGATCAAATTTAGGCTTCGAATGCTCTCTCCTCGCCCAGGACGACAATACCGGAGCGAGAGAGAAAGATAGATCATAAAGAGATCAAAGCAGACTTGATCGCCAAATCCCAGGAGCTAAGCGTCAATCTACCGACAACAGACGAGCCTGTGAACAAGATTCTCCAACTAAAGCTAGAAGAGGAGGAAGCGAGTGAGTCTGAACGGGGTCAGCTCTTAAGCGATTACATCCAATCAGTGCAACAGATGATTCAGCAATCAACGAACGAAACAGAAGACAACTTCGCGGCCGCTTTTCGAGCGTGTGTAGGCGGAGCTGATGAGTCAGATTTTGATTCCGATTCGGACAAGGCGAAAGAGATTGCGCAGTACGCAGCTGAGCATTCCCCCTTGATTGGTAAGTTCCCGCAGAATCAAGACCCGATCCGGGACCGGTGGCAGAAAGCTGATTCTTAAATAGGGATTCCATTTGGAACGAGATTGGCTCTTGGAAACGACGCTCGCGAAGAAGACGAAGTCGACGACGATGGAGCTAGAGCTGATGAAAAAGAATTCCAAAGTTTCCGCGACGATGAGGAAGACGATGGGTCTGATACAGTTTCAGAGGCAGCATTCTCGTACATGCCAGAAGAGCCTTATAAAGACATGTATGATGAATGGACGAGATAAATTGATTTGCAAAGTAGCCATGAGAATGTTGAGCTGGCGCTGAGGCGCAGCGTCTGTGGGTGTTCATCGGTTTATCCTGTTCTTCTCTTTGCACGTATGTTCTCTGGCTTGCATGTTTTCATGATGTCCTATTCAGAACTTTGACTCCGTCCTTCTATGAGTAGAAGGTTTAGTAAATGAGAATGATAATCATATGCTTTGCTTGATCGTCAGTTGCAATCACTCGTTTGGTATCTCCAATGCTGAGGATGTGAAAAGTTGCGCTATCAGGCTCTTTGGGGCTCCTTGCATTGAGATCCTCGATCCATCTCATGTCTCAAAGGGCCTTTGTCCGTACATTTCAAATGCGTGAAAACCTAAGAGCGATGGTCAAGAATAGTCTTTGTTTTCGCCAGTTCAATGACCACAAAGGAACCTCTTGCATTGTATTTACCAAATTTCACCGCTTCTAATGATCGACATGATTTCGACCGATTCTGAACAATCAACGATAGTGAAACGATCCAACATGTGCCGGCTCGAATTCCGGGTCCTTTCTTGTGGGCACCATGAAGAAAAGACCACCAAACGTCATTCAGGAACTTGCGATGAGGTTTCCAGATTGACTGCTGGAATGGATGATCCGTGCGAGGCATGCAGAGTCAAAGAGCAGGTTGTAGTTGTCAGTGAATGGCGCGCGGAATGCGAGCGCCATCTTGCCCAGTCTGTAAGACCGTTGAAGCCCGCAAAGAAGAAACTTTGAGACTGCACGAAGAGATTGCAAAAACGTTGCAAGCGCTGAGCATCGCTGAACCTCATCGTGGCCTCACATTAGGTGAGCGATTGATCCTGAGAATTAGACGGAGGAGCTGGTTGTCGACAGTTTCCTTTCCGGAAGGTTTAGTACGTATTGATTGAGCAACTGGCATGTTTTAAGTACTAATTTTCATTTTTCCTAATCTCATACTTTGGATATTGCATAGGACTGTAGACCGCTACCGATGATTGTGACATCTTTCATTAGGACCCCAGGTGACATGGATGGAAGTCCGGTGACCTGATAGAGCGATGATGTCGATACAGTAGTCTCTAGAAGAAGCTGTAGGGCCTTGCAAAAGGCGAGTGTAAGGTCTTGCTCAGCGTTTAGGGTGGTGGGCTGAGATCCAAGCCTTCAACAGTCAACTTGAATGCATCATTCCGTGAATAAGATCCAGCGACATCCAGATCCAATCGTCCTCTTTCACAATCCTCAAAGTCCACTTCGACCGTCAAAAGACCGCCGTCCTCAACTTCCCATAGGGGACCAGCTAGAACTTCACCCATTGGCGATATAATGCATGACCCACCGCGACTGACAAAGTCCGCATCGACTGCTTTTGGAACTTCGCTTGCCGCAATGGTGGATTTTGTAGTAGGTTTAGCTGACGGATCAATTACTGGCCAACAGATTTCGTGCTTCTCTGGAGTCCGTGTCACAACTGAGGAGCGCCGTTGGTGTGTGTGACCGTCATTGTCTAAAATAGCTGAGCCATTCAGACTATACTCAACTGGTTCTTCTGATTGTTTGGGGATGATAGACCCATTTGTTTCCTTGCTTTCCTTTTCTTTTTGTTGAGGTGAGTCGCCGCGAATCCATGATGGGAGGTGGTTCCTCGTAACACATTGGTTTGCGCTGAGGACAAATGCTCTCCCCTCTGCTCCGATTGTGCGCATCAGTGGGAGCCAGGTATCTCGGGCATCTGCTGTTGGCGCAAGATATAAATTGACGTTCTGTGAATAGAGAGAATGCCTGAGCAGGGGCATATAGTTCTCCCAACATATTGCAGCTGCGAGGGTGAGTCTTACGCCCCGGATGGTAGTCGTCACAGCCCGAAGTGAGCTGGGCTGGCCCTGACCCCAAATCAATCTTTCACTACCGGTCGGCATCACTTTTCGTCTTTTGCCGATAACTCCATCGTGCGGACAGACATAGACAGCAGTGCAATACAGGGTGCCACCACTTTTTTCGACAAGACCGGTCGCAATGAAGACTCCAGTCTCTCTTGCAATGCGCTCAAGTTCTTCTCTGGTGCCGTCGCCTCGGTAGTTCGTCCCCCTGGCAACTGGCAGGCGGCGCTCGATCCAGTCGTCGCCAGCTCCATTAGGAGTGTCACCAAGGTCCACGGCTGAATGGAAATACTGGAGAAACTGTTCACGGCCGATAGGGTCGCGAGCTCCAACGGCAGCTCCGAATGAGCATGTCCTCGGATAGCCTCCTAGGAATGCCTCTGGAAAGAGAACAAGGTCGATACCTTGTGAAACGGCAAGTCTTGTAGTATCTTCAAGTGAGTGTAGTGTTTCAGCAGTGGTATCCAAAGTTCTGGACTGAGAGGCAGCGAGCTTCAGTAGCTGAGGCATCGTACGATGTTGACTCTGTTTAAGAGTTTCCTATTTTCCCTAGTGCTTAAGTAGATACAAATCAAGAGAGGCGCGCTGGGAAAAGATACTCCTCCAAAACTGAAGCCTCCTCGGTACTCACCTGTGGGCTTCTGAATTTCCATTGTCTAGTACAAATCAGGCGGGCAAGCTAAGACGATGTCCAGGTCTCGTGCCCACTCCCGAGGCCACTGCGGAGGAGCCAGGGTACCCCGCCACTGGCCTGTTCTGATGTCAATAGCACCAAATATGGAACGAACATGTGAAGCCCATAAAGGCTTGCTGCTGCCCTTGTTGTATCTTGAAAGATCTCACCGTCCACAAGCATGTCTACTCCAATGCTGAAAGGAGGCTCTCAGGTTGCGCGACAGGCAGCACAATGTCGGCCCTGCATCCGACCGCTAGCCTCGGCTCATCGCAGCTTCAGTACCTCCAGACCTTCAAATCAACAGATACAAGATGCATACATAATAAGTGCCACAAGAACACCAGTTGGCATTGTACGTGTGAAAAAAAGATCTGTTGCGACCACTGCTGTCTAACGAGTTATTTTGTAAAGTTCAATGGCTCCTTCACGACCGTTCCTGCCACCTCCCTCGGTGCCACAGCCATCAAATCTGCCCTCTCCAGATCCAAAGTTCCTCATGACCGAGTCACAGACGTGTATATGGGCCAAGTACTCCAGGCTGGCTCAGGTCAGGCACCGGCGCGACAAGCTACAATTCATGCAGGACTATCGAATTCCGTGGAAGCGACAACAATCAACAAAGTCTGCGCCTCAGGGATGAAAGCTGTGTCTATTGCTGCTCAGAACATCCAATTGGGCTTGGGAGGTGCGCAAGTCGCAGGCGGTATGGAAAACATGTCGCGCGTTCCGTACTATCTACCCCGAGCAAGTCAGCAGCCGCCATTTGGAGAAATAAAGGTCAGCGATGGCATGATCAGTGACGGGCTTTGGGACGTCTACAACCAGATCCATATGGGAGTATGTGCAGAGGAGACAGCCAAAAAGTACCAGATATCCCGAGAAGAGCAGGACGAGTTCGCCATTCTGAGCTACAAGCGGGCGCAAGAAGCCTGGGCATCTGGCAAGTTTAGGGACGAGGTTACCCCGGTGACCGTGAAGGGCAAGAAGGGGGATGTAGAAGTGGTCGAAGATGAGGGATATAACAGGCTGAAGCTGGAGAAGGTACCGACCCTGAAGCCTGCTTTTGTCAAAGATGGAAGCGGGACGGTGACCGCAGCCAACAGCTCAAGTTTCAATGATGGCGCAAGTGCCCTTGTCCTTGGTGGAAAGGACCTTGCGAAAGAGTATGGAAAGGATAGCCGAGTTCTCGCGCGAATAGTCTCGTACGGCGATGCTGCAGTCGATCCAATCGATTTCCCGGTCGCGCCGGCAAAGGTGGTCCCTCTTGTACTGGAAAGAGCTGGAATCAAAAAGGAGGACGTCAAGGTTTGGGAGTTCAATGAAGCCTTTGCAGCTGTCATCAAGGCCAACGCAAAGGTAAGAACCCAGCCGACGTAATCTCTGCTAGGTCGCTAATATTATAAACAGATATTGGATTTAGGCACCGATAACGTCAATCCGCTTGGCGGTGCCATTGCGCTGGGCCACGCAATAGGTAGCTCAGGGGCGCGGATACTCGTGACGTTACTACACCAGCTTCAGCCTGGAGAATACGGCTGCGCGGCGATATGCAACGGCGGTGGCGCAAGCTCTGGAATGGTAGTACAAAGGCTGGATTCAAGCGATCTGTAGAAATCTATGAAGGTCTTGTACGATATAGTACGTAGATAGAGAGCTGCAGCATTAGCGCATTCAGCACAAAATCAGCAATTGTAAAGAAACACATGTGAATGGTTTTATCACAGATTCATCATATCGATTGCCGCGCGACCTCCACGAGTCAGTACTTTGGGAGGTACCTAAGTACCTACCCACCTGCTGCCTCCCATAGCCCACAAAAAGTTGAGGCTTTGAATAGATAAGCGCCACATCCACCTCCACAACGTCACTGCCTATTTTTAGGGAGCCGTTATACCTTGCCTGGTCTGCTTATCTTTTGCATAGACTCTCGTCACACCCGGCTTTATTTTGACCACCATGGTACGGGGAGAAGTCAACACCAAGAAAGCGGCCGGCAACGCCAAAAAGGCCGAGGTCGCAGCCGCCAAGCAAGCAGAGCAGGACCGCAAAAAGGCTATTCAAGAAGACGCCGAATGGGCCAAAGGCTCCAAATCAACTGCCAAACAGTACGCCCAGCTCGCCCCCTCTCCCTCCCTTCCACTACCTAAACTTATCCTCCTACTCTTACCAACCCCCACGCAGGGACGCCGCCGCCACCAAAGCCGCCGACGCCGCCCGCAAAAAAGCCGAGAAAGACGCGCTCCGCGCCGAAGACGAGGCCTCGACCCCCGGCAAGGCGGGCAAGGGCAAATCCGCGGCCAAGAAGCCCGGGCGGGGCGGGCTCGACCTGTCGGGCCTCGACGCGCCCTCCTCGAGCGCGCTCAAGGCGGTGAATGCGACGGGCATTGACGATGCGCTGGACGCGCTGGCGCTGGACCGGAAGGGAGGAGGGGATGGGGCGGTGGAGCGGCATCCGGAGCGGCGGTTCAAGGCGGCGTATGCGGTGTACGAAGAACGGCGGCTGGAGGAGATGAAAGATGATAAGGCGCTGCGCCGGAATCAGAAGGTGGAGCGGATTCGGAAGGAGTTTGAGAAGAGTCCAGAGAATCCGTTTAATCAGGTGACGGCGAGGTTTGATAGTTCGAGAGAGGAAGTGAGAGATATACAGGAGAAGGAGAAGGTGAAGACAGAGGCGAGGCTGACAGAGGCGTCGTAATATGGGGAGGCTTTCGTCGACAGTGTGGATGCGAGACATGTGCAATGAGAGCATGGCGTAATGATGGGGATGGGAAAAGGTAATGGGCATCCTTGGTCCTTCTGCGGCTTTCTATAGATGAGTTGATAGACTTCATTACGATACCCTCTATCCAATCATCTTTACTCCGATCTTAGGGTCTGGTTAAAGAGATCCAACGCAAAAACAGAATGGCGTTTCTGAATGAGCGTGGTGGTGTACATTTGCTTGGTTCCGTTTCAACACAGGTCATGAGTGGCAATAGATTCAATCAGACGAACAGTATTCTAGACGACGAGATCTGGAACAAATAGAAAGGCCTCCCAGAACTAACACCCAAAGCCCCAACGCTAAATGCACAACAAAAAAGCCTCTCGTAATGCAGCTCGAAAACACCGGACAGATATGGTTTTGCCGTTTTGATTGAGGTGTTCGATTCTCTGGTTGGAACTTTTGGTCATTCTCGTCCAGCAAAACCAGGGGCATAAATCCGAACGAACCTGTAGGGCGAGGACTTCCCTGAACTCTCGTCATTGTATGAAAAGATAGATTGCACAAACCCAGTTTCCCGCCCAGCGCCATGCTTAATAATGTGGCGTTACGTCGTTGATGGGTATTATGGTTCATTAACGTAACAACGACTCTCCGTGTTATCCTCCAAAGGTTGAATTAGATGTAGGTATACCCTCCAGAGAAAGGAGCGGCCGGAGCGACAGGCGGCGCTCGGCCTACCAGGCCACTCCTTCCTGATACTCTCCTGGGCTCTGGCGCGCCGGACAGCACTCCGAAAGGGGGTTCGATAACGGAACTGCTCCGGTCACTTGGTCGTCGAATTTCTACGAGAGAGTAGTAGTAATCAAGGACTTCCGGATACTTTTGCACGCTATCTCTCCAATCCTTGTCGACTCCGCGTTTGAAAAGTATCTCTGCTTCGCGAATTTGAGCTTTCAGAGTGTAAAGTTGCCTTTGATTGATAGGGGGGTTTCCTTGGTATTGCACGTGTAAATGGTAGTATGGTAGTGACGATAGATACTGTTTGTGTGTGGCTTTCCGATGAGCAGTTCTCGTGTTGAAAGATTGGAGAATCTGCGCGCGAGCGTGGTTTATGACCCATTCCCTAAGCTTCTCGTCAACCGAGGCTTTCGTGAGTATTTCCGGATGTTATACCTGATGGCGTGGAGCTTCTCTTCCAACGCTCGAGCCTCTGCCTGGCGAACCGCAAGTCCAAGTCGTTCGCTTTCGCAAGGACCTGTGGTTACAACTAGTCATGAATCTGATCACCAGCAGAGTCTAGAATACCAACATTCTGGTAAAGCAGGTGCGCTGCAGATGGCGCAGTTGGGGTTGGAATCCATGTGTTTCATCACGGCTTGATCCAGCTATGATTCCAGTCGTTTCGGCCGCGTGACGGGACTCGACCTCGCTACCTCGTACCTAAGCCAGCGCGTTGGAACAAGCTTATTCATTTTCCAGCATGGCTGTTGTCACGGGGATAAACGGAGACGAAGCAAAGACGGGCAAGAATGACGAAACTAGATCAAGAACGACGACGGATGAAGACAGACCTTTCTATGGACGAAGTGATCCCGAGGCGCATTCTGAGGGTGCCATGTCAGCCTTCATAGTGACCAGAAAGACCGAAAGTATGCCGGATTCGTTGGCATTGTGACCGACCACAAGGGCCACGACCCCATTGGTTTGCGTGGACGGGTTTTCTGCACGCGCCACATCTGTCCTGCAGTGCCGGTGCGGACCGTAGACAAATTGGACTCACCGCCGCCCTGTGACAGCAGAGGCCAGAGTCGATTCTTGAGGAGAGACTCCGTCTGGCAGGAGATGACAGACAAGAGGAAGAAGTGTAAGGAGCTCCTTAAGGTCCAGTTGCGATCGTGTTAATGCCAGGGCCAAATTGTCTTATTTGATCTCTACTCGGTCACCAAGGTGTCACATTGCACGCGCCAATAATCTTTTCCAACCTTTAGCCATCATTTTTGCCTTCGCCTAGACTACCTAACGAGACACTGATTTGTTGCATGTCTATCATGACAAGAACGAAACCCACGCCTTGCGATTATCAAACCTGGGGATTAAACGATAGAAAACGCAATTTCGCCCCCATCTTTCATTGAATGACATCCAAAAATGACATTGAACGATTGGAAAGCTGTTGTATGTCCGACATGTATCAAGTATTCCGCCTCAACTATCAAGACCATGTATTAGAGCCTCGTCAAGTGCAATATCTGCGTCAGGAAATGTCTCATTTTCGGGCATTGTTGTAAAGATTTGGTCAAAATCAAACTCTTCTGGCTCTTGGCTTGCACCTAGAAAGTCGGAGACGTTTTCCTGGTTGTTGCCTGTTGGACGCACGAGTCCTTCGTTTATTTCCAGTGGAGTCACTGGAAAGTTTCCCAAAACCGACATAGGCAAATTCAATTCCAAATCATTCCACTTTTCGCACTCTTGCAGCATTCCGCCTGCATGCAGGGCACTACGATGATGATCAGCGTCCGCTACATCGCCCTGAATGTCTAGTCCATGAGCTTTCTTGAATAGATTTAGCCAATCTGGGTTATCCGCTGCGGTCTGGTTCCATGGATCATCATTATCGTACAGTAACCGCCTCGCATGGTCTTGCAGCATTTCGTCGGATGGCGTAACGCCTTGAGCTAGTTTCTCCATTGCGAACCGACCCAAACGAACCGTCAAGATCTCCCAGCAGGTCATCTTCTGCGTGTTGCGAGGGGAGGGACAATCGGGAAAAGCCTCGAAATGCCGGGAGATGTGCTCTGGCTCGTAGTTCATACAGCATTTAAGGCTGGTTGCATTCGTTGCGCTGAACGGAATGGGAGACACCGCTTCCTGTCCGATTAGGTATGGCGGCATGGCTCTAGTGACCTGCGCAGCAACGGCAGCGTCAAAGCCACGACATCCCTTCCAATCCTTCATTTGTGCACCGTCGCGAAAGTGCTTCGCAAGATGATCTACTCTTTCCTGCCAGACGGTAAAAGTTTGAGTGCAAAATCCACACCTTGAGTTCAGATGGGTGATCGAAGATTTCCAGGACTCCATAGTGCTTATGAGCTCGCAGTCATGCATCAATCGCAAATGCTGCCGCAAATGGTCTTTGCGATAGAAGGTACGAGCCTCCATGCCTTTGTTTTCGCAGTTTTCGTGGTTGTGACTCTCCAGGTGTTCAGATGATGGTTCGAGTGCGTCACAGTACACACAACGGCTTTTGCCGGTTTGCAGACAAGTTACGACAGATCCTAACGGCGCACAGGTCCATTTCTCCAAGGTGATATGAAGTGATTTCTCGTGCCGAGTCCAGTCGTACTTATTCTGAAAAGAGTCTGTACAAAATGTGCATTGGAAAATGCGTGGCCTGGACTTGCCCTCATTCTTCTGACTGTAGCGCTCTCATCAGCATACCTTAATTTCGTAAACATGAGCAAATTGCCAAAGGTGTGAATGCGTTTGGGACTGGGGTGCTTGGGCGTGTAAGGGTCTGTAAGGACTTACGTTGGTGGAGGCTGCATGGTTTTCCTTCGTCGCTGGCGTTCCTTTCTGGCTCCGCTATTGAACGATCCGAACGAACCAAAGGACGTACGAGACCGGGATCCTGACCAAGCGGAATCTGACAGCGACGGTCCACTTGACTTTGTTGTCCGATGGCTTGTGATCGACGGTGCTCGAAATGCCGAATGACTCGAACCACTCGAGTTTTGCTTGGAATTGGGCTTAGAGTCTTCAAAACTGGCTTGAGTGCTGTTAATGAAGATAGGGTCATATTTCTTCGAAGACACGGCGTAGGCTATGTCGTCGACCGTGGCCGGTTCGTTTTCTGGTGGCGAGTGCTTCCATCGTTCAAGCGGATTGAGGTTTTCCCAGGTCGTACGATCGATGTTCTGGGGTATTTTGATGGCTTGCGAAGATGAGTTTGGACTTGGAGAGGCTGTTCTTTTCGGTCGGACTTTTCCGCGTCTGCGAGCGTTCGCAAGCCAATTCGAGATTTGCGCCCCCGACAGGCCCGTTCTCCTCTTTAGATTTTCTTTCTCCTCTTCTGTAGGATATGGATGACGGGAGTTAAGATCGAGCCAATCTCTAAGAATTTTGACCGCAGTCTTTGGGAACCTATTGCCGGTCTTTCGACTTTTCTCGATCTCTTCCGCATTTGAGTCCACCGTCGGACTTTGGAGAGACTTGAGTGTTCTTATTCCAGTCAAAGCTCCCAATTCTTGAGCGACATCTTCGTTCACAACATGCAAAGTGTCAATAGCTCTTTCTTGTGGCCTTTGAGCCCCCTGCGCTTCACGGGTGAAGCTACATTCTCTGAACAATGCGTTACATGGAGAGCACGTCGTTTGACCTTTTTGCGTCATGAAGATAAAGCATTCCAGCTGCCTCGAACTACAGTAATCGCATGAAACGAGCGGCTTCGAATACCTTGGGCTGATTAAACGTAGGTTAGCATATAACAAAAGGAGGGGGCATTAAACAGCGTACATCCAATCCCCAAAATCCCCCAGTTGTTCCGCATCGGCCATGGGTACGTCTGTACTCAATGCCTGCGGATCAATGGGCACATCCCAGTCTCCCATAAACTCATGACACAGGCAACTTGAGTCCATATTAGCCTCGCGTATGCATTGAGTGGAGTTGATGACAGACCTTTCGGCATTGGGATGCGATGGACATACGAAATTGCTCAGATCGCAAGTGTCTATAGCTTGAGCAAGAGAAGCCGTTTCCAGAGTGTCACTTTCGCCAAAGTCGAACAATTGGGTTAGGTCAGGCTCCGTCTCAAGGACCTCACCTTCCCTAATCGTGGTCATGTCTAACTCGTATGCGCGTGAATGACTTCGATGATTGGATGCTGGTCAAGCTGCAGGGCGTGGTTTCAGTTTTGCGCCCTTCCGATGACCAGCTACAGCAACAGAATGGGGACGATCTGCCACCCGCCGGGTTCAACCGAGACAGCTGGATGTCCACGAGCCCATAAACCGCCTATCTTCCGCGGCGAGGTAGTCTAGAGACGTTTGTCGCTGACTTGGTCTACTGAGTATTCACGAAAGGAAAATAAAACGATCCCACTATCAAACGGAAGTCAAAGTGAAAGCGAAAGTAAGACTCATAGGCAGACACGCCCTGGTATTACCGCATTTGGAGTGTAGATCCGCCCATTTTGACACCCTGCAATGGCGCTTGAAGCTAAACCAGCATTGGTCAAGGAAAAAAGCATTAATAACCAGCCGAGTCCAAATGTCGCGTTTGTTTTCGCCGATACCGGCTCCCTCCGGCCGATCCGCCAAGATTCCAAAGCGACGTCAAAAGGTAGAAGAATCCGAACGTCAAGAGATCAATATAGATAGTCATGTAGCTAATGTTACTGGCATCCGTTGGTATCATAGAAACGAATGAGTGCTGAAGCAGTGCGTTGTGCTGAACGCTTTGAACAAGCGAAGGCCCTTTCCGGCACGGCACCTATGGCTGGTTGGCTCAATCACAAACACGGAGTATCCCAAATTTCATTGCTTCCAATACCACAGTTTCGACACTCCTTTATTGGTCCGTCAGAGGCGTTTTCTTTGACCTACTAGGTACCTAGTACCCGAGGTGATGCGCTTCACAGCTTATATAATTATTCCCGTTCATCCGCTAAAGGCAGGTACACAGCTTGCTGTATTGTCGCGATTACCAAGAAAATTGTTTCCATACCCAGGATTGGTCTTTTCATCTGTGTCTCGGTTAAAGGCGCTGCAAGTCTATGCACCAAAGCAATATCTGACTGTCAACACGGAGTCCACGTATTCCTGCTTGAGTTGGAAGCGGAGCAGATGACTCGGTTTTGGCAATGTTTGGTCTGTTCACGTAGCCAAGACCTGCGTATCGATACGTTCAGAATGTCTTCAGTATTCTCCACATACTAGACGATACACGTATCGATCCAAGCTAGTCTGCCGACACTGAAAAGCAACCTGCGCCAAGCATCCGCAAAATCCCAGCATGCACTTGCGGCCAAGTCGCATGCCCCGCTTTTTGACAGCCATCCAGAGCAAGCGTACGTGATGACTTCAGTAGCCTAGGTAATGCATGCTGCTCGTCAAAAAATTGTGCCGCCCTGGATACGTTCTTTTGAATATACTTACTCTTGCTGTCTCCGTTTCGTTGTATATTAAATTCACTAAATCATTCTGAAGGTCTCATTTTTGTTCTTTGCAATGGCTCCTCACGCTGACGACAGTAATGGCGTGACCCATGAGCTCGCAACAGAGCCTCACGAACCGGGGTTGAGTAAAGAAGAGGCCAATTCAGCAAAGCTATCGGAGTTTGTTAAACTTCCGCAATTCGAGGACAAGTATCAGGAAAGAGCATATCTTAAGGGAAGACTTGCAGCAGCGTTCAGGATATTCGGTAAATTTGGCTTTGATGAGTAAATGGTCACAGGCTGCGTAGATCGCTTTCGCGTGACTGACATGGCTTTAGAGGAGTAGCTGGACACATTACAGTTCGGGTAAGTCGCAGACCGATGATGCAGCCTGAAAGAGAGAGAAACTGACAAAGAGTATCTGCAGGATCCTGTTGAACAGGAAACATTCTGGGTCAATCCGTTCGGCGTCGCATTTTCCTTGATCAAGTCTTCGGATCTCATCAGGGTAGATGAGGCCGGCAAAGTTGTCGAGCATGGGCCCGTCAAACACCTCAACCGAGCAGCTTTCATGATCCACTCGGCTATCCATAAAGCCCGTCCAGATGTGAATGCTGCATGCCATAGCCACAGCATCTACGGCAGGAGTTTCTGTACTCTTGGAAGGAAGTTGGATACCATTACACAAGACTCGTGCGCGTTCTACAACGACCACGTCTTGTACGAGAATTTTAACGGCATCGTTTTGAGTGAGGTCGAAGGCCAGCAGATTGCCAAAGCCTTACAAGATAAGAAAGCAGCTCTTCTACAGAATCATGGATTGTTGACGGTCGGCTCCACAATTGAAGCTGCGGTTTTCTGGTTCGTTAGTATGGAGAAATGCTGTCATGCACAGCTGATGGCTGATGCCGCTGCTGCTGGAACAGGAGGAGAGACGAAAAAAATCGGACACGAAGAAGCAGACTATACGTACAAGACTGTTGGCACTCCTCTGGCAGGATGGTTTTCCGCAAAACCTCTGTTCGATGTCATCCATCACGAGACGAACGGAGAATATTTGGGCTAGTACCAAGACTCCATTCTGTTTGTCGCGTAGATGATTCCATATTATATAGCCTCTCTACCATTACGATACAGAATGTCAAGGCTTTTTATCATCATAATTGAAGTCTTATCAGCGAACTGGCCACCATGTTCTCTTCAACTTGCGCCCGTTGTAGAAGAACTTGGTTCCGGTGTTCCAGACACGTGTGCTTTCCAGCAACAACTTACAGAGGGCAGTCCACTGGAATCGAGTTCTGATGTGGATGAGCTATTTATTACCCGTGTTTGTGTAATGGCACAGGGACATGGCTGGATAAATGGCCCCCGGCGCGTCAAAACAGGTGGCGGGCTGTCACATGCTAAAACACATTTCGCTTAGCCTGGACCCGTGCAGCCATCAACGTCAACGGATGGAATGATGGAAGGACAATGTTCCGCATAAGCTTTCTGATAGCTAATACCATTGCACCTAAGACGTCGCTTTGATCTCGTCTGCTCGCGTCTTCTCCAGTTTACTCCCGCTCCACCTCCACTCATAAATTGGAGCCTGTCAAGCCCTGGCCTCCGCTGGTTCGTCCCGCCGCTACCCGTCATTACAAAGATCCTACACCCAATCGTCACGTCGTCATTATTTGACCGTCAAATTTGATCCTCGAGAGCGACCTGCCCACCGTTCCGATCGCATCGCTTCCTTACTAGACGCCCGACGTGAAACATTACGACCTCCAGATCCAGAGATAGTCTCGCAGGCCTTGAACCTGATTGCACGAGTGCGCTTATTGACGGCAACGAACATTTATTGCATTTCTTCTGTTTGTCGGTCATGTCGGCTTAGGAAATTTCATAGCATGGCTCCTCCACCAGCCGTGGTCATTATAGTGCGGTCGGTGCTGAGAGCTTCACCACCATCTCATCTTGTTACGTCCTGACCATTACTAGACACGGCGCGCGTCTCGACGCAGCGGATAAATCATGGCATCTGAGCTCACCTACTCCGTACGACCCACCTCTGACCTATGGTGGCTGGACGCAGTCGAAGGCACTTGGGGCACGAATACAAAGTTTATTGTACAAGAGACAACAAATTCATGACCAAAACAGACCGCGTCAAAAGGCACCTGAACAAGTTCAGGTCACCGATTTCGGATCGCCTCAAGGGTCGCCTGAGAAGAATGAGAGCTCTCAAGAAAGAGGATCAAGCAAGAGGAAGAAGCACAAAGTCTTTATTCACAGCTCTCCGTTCCAACGATGCGTACAAACGTCTATTGCCATAAGTGCTGGAATGGCCCAAGCTACGCCAACACATCAAGCGAAGAGTGATGGCAGCACACCGGTAACACCAACGAACGGTGCACCACATCTCCGTGGAAAGTCTCAGTTCAGTAAATCTGCTGAAAAGGGCCATTCCCCTACTTTAGCTCCAATCAAGCAGGGAGAAATAGAAGACTACGACTTCAATTCTCGGACGCAGCCCGAACAACCAAGAAAACCTGACCTACGCATTGATGCCTTTTTGGGCGAGTGGTTATCCCCGGACTATTACGATTCGATAACTCCTCCACCAAAGTCAACGTTAATGATTGCTGGGGCGAAGGCAGACTTGTTACGTCGTGGAGAAAATATCGAGGAATTTCAGGCAGTGGGAAGTCACATGCAAGGTAACTTCCCGGGTGGATGGAGCAGCGGCGCGAACAAGAGTCCGGCTTCAGCACCTCCACCACCTTCGCCTCGTCAAGGACCGTTTATGAACATAAGTAGCATTGATCATGCTTTACCTCTAAGAGAGCGCTCCAGCAGCCATGGAGTCACCCACGTTAGACCTAAATCCCCACTGGCAACCTATTCGTCTAACACGAGTGGCTTATACGTCCCACCTCAGCCTGCATATGCCATTTCACCGGCAGAGCCAATTCCACGTGGCTACGTCGCGCATGCCCGAGAGGCGTGTATCGACACAGACTATCAATGGGACAGTATGAGGGAACCGCAAGAGTGGGGCAATGGAGGCGAGTTCGGGGAAGAATGGAGTTCCATGCATAAACGCTTCCGAAACGGACTCAGCAAGATGATCCAGTGGTATCGGGATCACGGCATCAAGAATCCCGTAGTAGAAGATAATGAAGCTGTCTCCTCTGCCCAGGAAGAGGACAAAATCGATGATGAAGACGTGGACGTGATTCTGATATTAGTGACCCATGGCGCAGGCTGCAATGCGTTGATTGGAGCGCTTACAGACCAGCCCGCGTTGCTGGATGTCGGAATGGCTTCTTTGACAATGGCGGTCAGAAAAGAGACTGCGGGAGACTGCCCACCATTTTCACCGTCGGACGCAGAAGCTGACAAGGCTGCCGGATTCGGCAGAAGGGGATCCATAGCCCGAGAGCTATCCCAAGAATACGACATGCGGCTTGTTGCCAACGCCGAACATCTCCGTGCTGGCATCGATCCCACGAAGATACCCTCGGTTGCTGTATTCCAGGGCAGCCCCAAATTCACTCCCGACCATCGTCGACGCCAGGGAACATGGAGTTCAACCAACGACCCCTTTGTTCAAGGCGACTCTAATCGTGGCGTAAATAGCGCGCTTGGAAGCATTAGACGTACCTCCATTGCTGCTGCCGCGCCGCCCCTAAATCGTGCTACTACTTTACACAATCCGCCAAGCATTCAGATTCCCTCGGGTAATTTAGGGGGTCTTTGGAGCAAAAGACCGAGTACGGCTGGGGAAGAAACCCCCAGAGACAGTCTAGGACGAGACCTTGTGCTCAGTTTTCCCGATGGTGCAAATAAGATCAATCCTCAGGGTCTGGATGGTACGGATGAGCAAGAAACTGAAGAAGCATCGTCAACAGTCCCGCCCATGCCTGTCAATCTGGGTCGCTCTTTCACCAAAAATGGTCTTTGGGGCTCGACGCCTAGCGGGTCTGTGACGGAGAGAGATAAAGGACCGAAGAGAAGATGGACGCTCATGCAAGGTGAGGCTTGAAGAGGCAACTGTACTCTTCAAAATCTTTGCCCCGATAGATATATGGTTTAGCATTGGTGCGGATTTTACTAGTCCATCTTTGGTGACGAGCTGGATGAGCTACGGTTTCCTAATTTGCAAACAGGCGGGTTTCATCCCTTGTTGGTTTCTGCCAGCGTGGCGGAGATAGAGCTCCTCTCTGATTAACTCTTGCATAATTATGCACGCTTCTCCAATAGAAACGGAAAGGCTTTGTAATGCTCTGAATAAGCTCTGATATGACATTTAACCCAGCGCGAGATAGCGCTTGGGCCACTTTCGCAATGACCTCACCGACTTTCCTCTCATAAGCCCTTGATCAAAATTGCATGAAGTACACGTACCTTTGCAGGTTCACCATTGCCTGATTGGATTAAACCTAGCAGACCAGACCATCACAAAACGGACCCTCAAAGGTCCTTGAACTACTATTTTGTGTAATTCTTTATTACAGTGCACAGCTGCTCAAGGCGTTCACCCATTGTACCTATCTCTAGGAAAGCCGTGTCAAAGATACCGATACATGATAAAAAGCCTTGATTCGCAAGGGATCTTAGGTCCCAAACCTCCGAAAACGCTTGGCAATATCTTACACGAAATTTTGCAGCTCCAAACTTGACGCTTTCGAACACCTCTTTACTATATTCTTTAATCCCTGATCCTCTTTCTAAGGTTTGCATCACAGCCTCTCTTTTCTCATATTCAAGAGTAGACCATGGCTCGGTCCAAGGGCGAAAAGCCTCGAAGTCACAGCATAGCGTACGCAGAAAGCCATGAACTTCCGGCCAGCCCTCCAGATCTCCGCTTGCTGCACTACAACGATGTGTACCACATTGAAGCTGGATCGCAGGAGCCGGTCGGAGGTGCTGCGCGATTTCAGACTCTCTGCAAATACTATCGCGAAAGCGACGAGTTTTCCAACCAACCAGAGCTGATCGAAGTTTTCTCTGGAGACGCTTTCAATCCGAGTCTGGAAAGTAGCGTTACCAAAGGTGAGTAGCATTTTTCGGAGTGGCCCTTAATTTCACAGCTGTTTTACGAATCATCCATTTCCTTCAGAATTGCTTACAGAAAGATTTTAACTTCGTCAAGGAAGTCATATGGTTCCGATTCTCAACGCCGTAGGGACTAAGGTCGCCTGTGTAGGGGTAAGGTGGCACTTCGAGGAGTCTTTCCCAACATCATTACTTACTCTTCTCACTTCATCAGAACCATGATCTCGACTTTGGTGTCCCTCAGTTTGAGCGTCTAGTAGATCGATGCCAGTTTCCTTGGCTTCTTGCAAATGTCCTAGATCCGGCCCTTGGAGACGATGTACCCTTAGGCCACGCAAAGAAGACTACGATATTGACTTCATCGAACGGTATCAAGATTGGATTTATCGGCCTTGTAGAACAAGAATGGCTTGAGACTATCAACTCTTTGCCTCCAAATCTAATTTTCAGATCCGCCTCAGCCACGGCTCAAGAGCTGATACCCGGATTGCGCGCTCAGGGAGCTGAGATAATCATTGCACTTACGCATCAACGAGAACCCAACGACAACAGATTGGCTCAAGAATCGCCCTCGGGCCTCATAGATCTCATTCTTGGTGGACACGATCACTACTATGGGCATCAGATCATCAATGAGACCCATGTTCTGAGATCGGGCACTGACTTCAAGCAACTCAGCTATATTGAAGCACGCCGGGAAAATCATGGCGCGCAAAAGGCACGATGGTCGTTCCAGATCATTCGCCGAGACATCACTTCCACTATCTCGTCCGACCCTGCAATGGCATCCCTTGTAGATTCTCTAACAACCTCACTGAAGTCAAAACTTGAGCAGCCAGTTGGCTACACAGCCGCTCCGCTGGATGCTCGCTTTGTTACCGTGCGAACGAAGGAGTCCAACATTGGAAATTTTGTCTGCGATATCATGCGACATTACTATTCGGCCGAGGCGTGCCTCATGGCAGCAGGTACCATTCGTGGCGATCAGATCTATCCGCCAGGGGTGCTGAAACTAAAGGATATTATGAACTGGTGAGTTTGACAGCCGATAAAGGTATCATGGAAATTGCAAGACCTAACTTCAGCTGCAGTTTTCCTTTTGAAGATCCAGTTGTCGTCATTCGAGTTACCGGAAAGGCGCTCTGGGCAGCACTGGAGAATTCAGTAAGCAAGTATCCGGCCCTTGAAGGACGCTTTCCACAAGTATCGAATATCGAGCTCGAGTTCGATCCCCAGCAACCTGAAGGTTCTAGGATTACCTATGTGAAAGTTGGGGATGAGACGCTTGAAATGGCGAGAGAATATAAACTAGCAACGAGGGGTTACATGGGGCGCGGCAAAGGTGGGCGAACGCGCACTTCGAATTTTAGGAGACTGCTAAAGACTTACCACCAGATGGGTACACCTCGCTCTTGATTCGCGAAGAAGGCGGTGAAGCAGAGGAAATTGTATCGGAAGAGAACGGTATCCTGATCTCGATGCTACTAAGACAATACTTCATGAGCCTGAAAGTTTTGTGCCAATGGCACAGAGTAGAAGCCAGTATGCGAAGACATTGGAGCGGTGTGCATGACGAGCTGCATCAAGTGCACCCGGTGAGGGATCCAACCACTGCAAGAAAGCCTCGACCACAAGATCAGTCTCGCTCAACCGAACAGAATGGGCATATAAATGGCAATGACCGGATTTCGAAAGGGACTAATGGTACAGAAGTCGGATGGTCCTCAGATGGGAAAGCTACGATGGAGGAAAAACCTCGTGCTTATTATCACAGCGACTCTGGGGAAGATTTCAGCGAGCCTAAACCTGTGCCAACAGAAGCAGCACAGAGAGATCGAGAGTTGACTATTATGCGAAGGGTAGTACACAAGTGGTGGAGGCTGGCTGGATTGCCAGGTCATCCAAGATTGTGTGATGAGCTTGAAGAAGAGTTTTGTGTCAACTGGACGAAGGTAAGACACTGAAATTCAGTGTGAATTCCGGTCCTACTGATGACCCTTTTTGGCAGAGCATTTCACCAAGGCTTGAGGGACGGATAAGACAGAAGGGAGCATGAGGAGAAGGAGGAAAAAGTAGAACTAGGTGGCCTCAAGGTCTCAAACGCTAAGAGGGAGATTGCTAGTAAGGAGCAAGCAGAGCTATGAGTAATGGCTGTAAAACGCATCCTCCGGCGTCATATCTGGTTTCGGAGCAAGAAATCAAAGGATATCCAGCATTGGTTGGCAGAGGAAGAGCCTTAGGTGGCCGTGACTCGGATCCACCAGTCTCTGTTTGCATGCTTCCGTAGGCACTAAGATACTCTTGGAAATCCAGACCGTCCTGAGTAAACGGAAACACTCGTCTCGGCGATAGTGGAGCGGTTTGGGTGTGATGTTGGCGAACACAGACGTCATGGTGCTGAAACGGGAGCCCCTGCTTCGGCGAAGCACATGCTCGCCTGCCCAAAACCTGGAAGGCACAACATCACCGTCAACAATTTCTAATCCTCCTCTCACATCATCCTTCCCAAACTTTTTGCGTTTCCCACGACTCAATACCTAAAGGACTTGTTCGTGTGCCATATTGCTTCCTACAATCCGTTGCCCCTTGTCTATCGGCTCCGCTCCTAGATCTTCGTTTGCTCAACTCTTGCCACAATGGCCGACACCAACGGGGCACCACAGCCCAGCAACAGTGACTATCCCAATCTGAATCTGTCTGGCAACTCTGCCTCAGATGGCAAGGGTGGCATCTATGGAAGTAAGTTTCTTCCGACGTCTAAAGCCAGTCGGCATGGATTTCTTCAGCTTTTTCTCCGTAAGCCGTACTGATAAAGAGATTAGGTGCCCAATCCGCCCTAGATGCTGCCAAGAACCACCCTCTCACCCAGAGCATTCGTGACGGTATGCACTCTCTTTGGATGATTGCAAGCAGGATTCCTGGTGAAGATGTGGCTTATCTGACGTTGCAAAAGGACCGGTGGCAGAGAATGTTCGGAATCAAGCATCGAAGACAACAAGCGACTTCAGCAACTTAGCTAGTGCTCGCCGCACTCCGGATGCCCAGACTGTAAATGGACAACCTCTGACCCGTATGTGCAGATATGCCTTGACGTATGGTCTCAAAATTTGCTAACAGTCTTATCGAATACCATTCGCTTTTTTACAGCTTGCTGAGTGTAAGTGACGCCTGCTGATGATTTTACCCATTCCAAGCTCACACGCATTAGTGGGAAAATCCTCGTGCCACCGCAATCTCATATGCTGCCATTGTACTGTTTATCTTTGCTGGGCGATACCTCGATCTCCTCAGATATGTCTTCAAAGGACTCTACATTACACTTGGAGGTGCGATAGCATTTGTTTTCGAATGCTCAAAGCTTTGGAGCTGACAGGTGATAGTGACCGTGGCTGCTGAGTTGGTTGGCGTACTTATACTGGGTAATGGTCTCGCATCCCGGTTGCGACCGAAGAAATATTTCACCATTCCACGGGAGAGTGTGGACCGCGCACTTGGAGACATGGAGCAGCTCCTTAATTTCTTCGTCATCGAGTTTCAGCGCATAGTGTTTGCTGAAAACGTGTGGGCGACGATCGCTGTACGATTTCATATCGGCCGTTTTTGTGAAGACCATTCGCTGACCCAGACCATAGGCCTTCGCTGCGGCCCTCCTGTCCTATCTCTTGATCAAGGTCGTTCCTACCTGGGGTCTTGCTCTTATCGCCACTACGACCGTCTACTTTACGCCTCTTGTTTACATCACCAACCAGGAGCTCATCGATCAACATCTTGATACTGCTGCCAATGTTGTCTCCCAGCAGACGAGCCAACTCCGTGACCTTGCCGCCCACCATACCGGCCGCGCTACTGACACTGTAGTTCAGGCCACAAAAGACTATACCGCAAAGGCACAGGAATACATTGGGACACAGAAGAGTGCTGCACCAGCTGCTGGAGCCAATGGTGGTTTGAACGGAATGAAGGCAGAAGAGAATGTCGCTCACCAAGATTTTCCGAACGCTCCGAGCCACGAACCCGAGGTTCCAGTAGCTAACGAACCAGCGAAGAGCGAGCCAGAAGCAGTCCCGGCCGCATAAGAAGTTTCCTGACAATACACTCCGAAAAACAATTATCGCAGGGAGACGAACTGAAACCAGACGTAGACGATGACGCAAAAGATGGCAAATTGGCGGATCCAGCTTTATGAGGACTATGAGAGAAATGATAGTACCAAAGCAAGACAAGATAAATTTTCTGACGATGTGGGTTGAGCAAGTGAGAGCACAGAGGGTTTTTGCCTCTCGGCTTGCCAACAGCTTAAATTGATTGCATGCAAAGAGGTTCGATGTTTGGGGCTCTTGTAACTCTAGCATTGGTTTCTTTCTTCAACGGGGTTCAATCAGAGTATAGCTTTCCTAGAGACTTCAACCAATAATTCTTTTTCTACTGTCTTCCTAGAGCCCTGTCAACGCGGCCATTCGTCACTTGTTTCCCGAGTCACATCTTGTCCGAAACAAGTCATGGGTTCTTGGTGCTTGATCAGAGAAACAAATTACATTCACAGCATCTTGAGTACCGCCATCTCACAAGTCATTAGAGTTTCCTACTAAGTATAATCTTGATTTCCTTTTTGTGATACCCGATAGGCTTTGTTTAGAGTTTTGCCATTCAATGGACTGCCATTTTGCGTCAGCAACCATGGTCCTCAATATCTCGAAAAGGTCTAAAGCGTATCCACGATCCTCATTCTTGTCAACTTAAAATGCTAGTAGCCTCGGAGATGCGCTTTCTTCCCAAATTCTCGAAGGTGTTCAAAGAAAAAGTCACCGCTCCAACGTCTTCATTACCATTCGAACGTCACCACCATGCCGAGCGAATACCCGACCCTCACCCACCGCGCCATCACCGC
This sequence comes from Bathelium albidoporum, assembly GCA_021031095.1. Classification (NCBI taxonomy): domain Eukaryota; kingdom Fungi; phylum Ascomycota; class Dothideomycetes; order Trypetheliales; family Trypetheliaceae; genus Bathelium; species Bathelium albidoporum. Next base: position 57,389 of record JAGFVP010000178.1, read on the forward strand.
CATGCGCAATACCTTTAACAAAAACCGAAAACCAACCTCATCTTCTCCATCCTCCTCGACCACCAAACTACCAAGGTCCGGATCCCCTCGCAAAGGACGCCGCCCATCCATCCCAAACTTCTTTTTCCCCAACGCAAAACCTACCAACACATCCTACTCTCCAGCGTCGGCCGAATCGAATTCCAGCTTCACCACTACGTACCCACACAACCGCTCCGGCTCGACCTTCTCTCATCACAACGGCCGCTGCGATTCTGCTGCTAGCATCAGCACGAAACCGACTTCGGCAGACTCAGCCTCGAATGGACGATCCCGCCAGGATGTCTCGATGGTAGTAACGGCTACGGCATCGACGGTGGTAGCAACGCAAGGGGCGACACGCGAGGATGGAGAAGGATCAGTGCCGCCAGGAGCACTGCCGATAGGAACGTGTATGGGCGAGCCACCAACGTGGTGGAACGAAGGTATAGGTAAAGGAAGGAGGAGGTCGAAATTTGTGGAAATAATGGATGTAGTGGAGGAGGGGCAAGAGGCATAGAAAGGGGGTGTGAGGATATGGGACGAAAGGGTCAGGAGTCGAAGGGAAGGATCATGGAGAAGGCGGGAAAATCGACACAGAATGGAATGAGAGATTATCAATGAAACTTGTTCACCTTGGATACTTGTCTGAAGTGTATATCTTATTTTTTGCGTGCACTGTGTCGTGGCCGTGGTTATCCTTGTGGGCGATGGATCTGGATTGGCGGGGATCGGAGATCGAGCACGGACGTCATTGCTTGGACGCGACGCGTCTTGGACTATCTGCTTCCACCACCACAACCACCCCATTGCCATCCTCAGCATTCGTGCCACCACATTTTTTGTATGCTTCCTTGTGCTCTTGTTAGTACCATTGCATCTTTAACGCGAGGTATCATGGCTCAATTCTTTGCATAACATCATTATTCCATCCGGTACACGAACATAACGCGTGTATACCAACCCACCTTCAACAATATTCCTCGATCCAAGGCAGCTTTCCAGACCAGAACACGCCTCTAAAACCAGCTCACCATCCTCTGTCTTATTTATACATGCCTCGCCGACCACCATGTACCTTCCCCGCCCACTCATCGCGCACCTCTACGCCTCCCTCCTACGCACCCACCACGCCCTCGCCGCCCCCGTCCTCCTCCTCGTCGCCCTCGACCCGGACGCCCTCTGCGCCGCCCGCATCCTCACCCAGCTCCTAAAGCGCGACTACATCCCGCACAAGATCCAGGCGATCGCGGGGTACACAGACCTACAGCGCGCGGGCGCTGAACTCGTGCGGCCGATGCGCACCACGGATGGCGGTGTCGGCGGCGTGTGCATCTGCTTGGGCTGTGGGGGTTTGGTGGACTTGGAGGAGACGCTGGGGCTGGATGGAGAGGGCGAGGCGGGCGGGTTTGGAGAGGTGCAGGTGTGGGTGCTGGATTCGAGACGGCCATGGAATCTGGATAATGTTTTTCGGGATCATGTGGCGGCTCGGGAGGTGATGGCGGCAGGGGATGGTGAGGAGGGAGGAGCGCTGGTGAAGAGAACAGTGGGGGTGGAGCAGGGGCGGCTTAAGGAGGGGTATAAGCCGGGAAGGGGAGGCATTATTGTTTTTGATGATGGAGATATTGAGGAAGATTTGGCGAAGGAAAAGGAGGCGTATTGTGCGCTTGAACAGATGCCTGAGATTGATGATGCTGGCGACGAGTCGGACGTTTCCGAAACAGAGGCCGAAGACGAGGGCTCTCGAAATGGAGACTCCAAGAATAAGAAAAGAAAATCATGGGACCGAGGAGAGGATAAAGACGATGATTCAGATGATGATGGCAGAGCGCGAAGGCGTCTGCGGAGCAATTCTGTGAGTCAATTGAATGCGTACAGCATCATGATATCCTAACAATTCGATAGGGTTCATCGGTAGATGCTACGCCAGAACGACCGCGGAGAAGAGGACTTATCTCGGTACAGACAGAAGATGCTGGATCTTCAGATGAATCTCGAGCAGCAACACCACAATCGCGCTCAACCTCGCCACAAACGGAACGCCAACCTTCAACTAGGACTCTGAGACGGCGTCTGTTGCGCCTTCGTCGAAAACATGAGTCTGTCCTACACGCCTATTATGGTCTGGGAACCTCTTACTCGGAGCCCGTCAGTTCGCTTCTATATTCGCTCGCCTCTGAACTCGGTCGTGAAGACAATGATTTGCTATGGCTGGCCATTGTTGGCGTCAGCAGTACTGAACTATACGGGCGCACTCTATCCGGCATTACAGCCAACCCAAGCTCGAGCGGCGAGGAAATCTCTTTAGGCTGGAACGGGAATCGTGGCGAAAGAATCCGTTCCATCCTCCGTGACGAGGTGCGTCGACTGAACCCAACTCCACTTTCAGACGTTGCCCGCGAACGAGAGCTTGCAAGCATAGGAGGCGTCATCCCAACCCACGCACGCTCGCCCACAGACATGAGCATACGACTCTCGCCTGAGCCTCGCTTCCTCCTCATCCGTCATTGGAGTTTATACGACAGCATGTTGCACTCCCCTTACCTCGCCACACGGCTACACATGTGGAGCGATTCAGGACAAAGACGTCTCCATAAGCTTCTCGCCAAGATGGGCGTGAGCCTCGCCCAATGCCGACAAAGCTATACCCACATGGACATGGAGCTCAAGCGCGGTCTTCGCCAGCGCCTCTTGCGCTTCGCTCCCGCCTACGGCCTCGACGGCCTCGTCCCTCCTGCCGACGCCGGCAAGGAAGGCTGGGGCTTCGTCCGCAGCTGGGGCTGGAAAGCCAGCCTCTCCGCCACCGACGTTGCCGTCGTTCTCGCCGCCATCCTCGACATCAGCAATGCTACCGACCTCCCAGGGTCCAGCGGTACAAGCGGCGCCTTCGGTATACCCACGCCCGAATCAACGCCCGATGCCGCCAACACTCCCATCGTTAACAACGATGTCGACACCGCCGCCGAATCAGCCACCACCCGCTTCTGGCGCGCCTACGATGCCCTCTCCCCGAACCCCTCCTCCCATTCCTCCCACTCCTCATCCACCGCACCCCTCGCCGGCCTCCCGCTCCTCCTGTCCCATATTCCTACCGCACAAGCCCTTCATCGCGCCATCCTGCGTACCGGATGTGCCCTCCTCGCCAAGCGCCAGATCCGTCTGCTGCGCGCATTCCGCATGGGCGTTGTGCGTGAAGGGCCGGATGTACCGCTGTTCGCGAGGCCTGGAGCGCTGGTACAGTTAGCATTGTGGGTGGCAGAGGCCGTGCGGGTAGTGGATGGAGATGGTGGTGAGGAGGGCAGGAAGGGAAAGCGGCGCAGCGGAAAGGAGGCGCTGGTGTTGGCGGGTTTGGATGAGGGCAGAGGGGTATATGTTGTGGTGGGGTTGGGAGGGGGCGGTGGGGTGAGAGCCGAGGAGAGAAAGAAGAATGGAGGGGAGGAGCGGTTGAAGAGAAAGAGGGAGAGAGAGGAGCGGCGGAGGGAGAGGGAGACGAGGAGGGAGGAACGGAGGCGGAAGCGCAGGGAAGAAAGGGGGCGAGGTGAAGGGGAGGATGAGGAGGAGATCGAAACAGAATCCGAGGCAGGCTCAAGCGAGGCTTCATCCCAGTCGTCGGAGTCTTCAGAGTCGGAATCTGAAGATGATGCGCAGCTGTCACGAAAGAAAGGTCCGATCCGCAATCGCTTCGGCCATGCGTTCCAAGCCGTCGTTGAGGAGACGGGCTCACGCGTGCGTATCGATAGCTTTGAGCACTGTGTCGTCGAGGTTCGGAAAGAGGACCTGAGCGGGTTTCTGGAGGCTTTGAGCATGAAGGCTGTTGTCGGATAAGAATACCTCTCGAATTGGTAGTTGGGGCCTCTGAAGCGAGCTTGCTTGGACATGGTGTCATCTCATATCACGAGTACCGTTTGATATCTATTGCTAGGAGTATGAAATCATTATTATAATGCACAAGATATCCGTTGAATCTAGACGTAAGTTCGTTTACTTGTTTTTCCCCACGCGAATGTAGCAAAAGCAAATACAGTCCAGATTGGCAAAGGCAGAATTCGGCCTCACCGAAGAAAGCGGATCCTCTGTATGAGGTTGAATTTGCCGAGTTCAACCTCATCCCATAATCACAAACAATCGTCCCGTCGGAATTAGGTACAAACACCAGGCAGGGTAACAAATGTAAGGCGTTGCAGATGATGATGCTAGACGCATGACGCCTGCCGTACATGATCGGTGAGAACGTTCTTGGAACGCCTTTGGAGTTTTTCATGTCCACCGCCGCAGTCAAACACAACTCTGGAGTCTGCAGCGACCTAAGCGCCTCATACCACGGCTACCCCCCGTAGCGGTCGGGAATATCTTGCCGAAAGGCTCGAGCGTTTCTACCTTACCTTCAGACGGCTCTCTCCTGCTGGATCAGCAAGTGACTGTGAAGTTTTCCGATGGCAGCTATACTGGACCGCCGAGCATCAAGGAAAGATCAACAAGGTTGATTCAGGCTTTGAGCGCGGCCCAAGCAGGTGAGGGACTAGCCACGGAGCTCCATGCTTCCATCCGAATAGCCTGGTCTCTCTTACATTTCTGGTATAAAGCTCGAATAGCATGGAAAAGATTGATAGGCCGCCGGGAACACCACCTTGATTTATGCCATCAAAGGGTGACAAAAGAAATGCTGGCATCCACTGCCTGGTCTTCAAATCGAGGAGATCCTCAATCAAAAGTCTGAACTAATCACTCACTTAATTTCTTGTCAAAAAATCGGGCCACTCGAGTCACTCAAGATCTTGATGGAGGACTCCGCGATTCGAATTGAGTTCTACCGTCTCTGTGAAGTTTTGGGCATGCGACGTTTCCTCTGACACTCCCTAATGATGCCTTAGTATTTCACACGTCGCAGTTCATGTAGTCGAAAGCGTCATTACTTGCTCACTATGGTGGCTGTTTCCTTCCCAAACAGCTTCAAGCAGTAGGTCTACTCCCGCCTTCTGTACCTCAAGGCCACATGCAGGCGGCAGCTCCTTGGGCAGGAGGAAAGGGCGTTCATCTGCAACGATGGCAACGGTCTGGCGAGTACTACCTGAATTCTTTGCTGCGTTTTGACCTTTTTTTTTTTCTTTAGCCTACGACCCACCGCCCCCGCAAGGTAAGCAATGCTATTTCCAATTCCTTATCCAGCCATCGGTCCTCGATACTCTTTTGCTGCCGATCGAAGCCAACAAATTACATTTCTGGTGTCCTTCAACTACTCTACAGAATGCCCAAGTGCCCATGCTCTTCCGCATTTCTCCAAGTCACCAATCTCTTCCATCCAGTGACCAACAGATAAGCATACACGCTATTCTCACAGCATCGCCTGACAACACTGTCCTCCATATGTTCTGCCCGGTGAATCTGCGCGCACTGAAAATTATGTACTGCAGAATATAAAAGCTTCTTATTTTTCCGAGATCTTTCGTAAGTTATCCACATTTCAGATCTGCCATCAGGCAGAACACCCTACAAGCTCTCCATCAAGAGCGCGGAATAGCACTATGTGGCACGAAGATGATTGCAGTGTCTTCCATGCTCTTTCTCTTCCAAAGACTCATCGCCGTGTTGATCATCAGCCCATCAGAGGGTGGCAAAAGAAATGCCGGCATCCCTTGGCTGATCAGATCGAGGTGGCCCCCAATCAAAAACCGGAATTCAACTTTCACCCAACTTTTTGAATCAAAGTGAACAGACAGAGAATGGATCCAATTTTGATTGGGGATTCTCCGACTTCGATTCAGACTTATACCCCTTGTTGACTTTTGGCGCGACATTTCTTCTGACACTCCCTCACTCGCCACGTGCGTGTAGGCAGCAATCACTGATAATCTCGCAGAGCAAACGCCTAGCATGTACGTACAGTTCCACCTCTTGACAGTCTTTTCGCCATGCTCGATGGTCACATCCCACTTCCGATCATCCTCGCTCGTTCGTCGATACCTCTCAATCTCGCGTCTGTCCGTTTGCTTGATCAGGTTGTGCTAACACGTTAGATACAATCAAGGCTATCACGCCACAAGAGTACGTTGCCACCATATTAAACCCGACACCCTCTGTCATAGATAATCATTGTCACACTGATGAAGGTCGTTCTGTCCTGACGGTTTTACTAGAAAACCGGGCCACCTCCGTATGAACTCTCTTTCACGTCTCTCAGCTCCCTCACACCACATTTTACGCTGATTCAAAATAGCAAGATACTGCTAGGCACCTTGCCGTGGGGTTGGCTGTGCTTGGCGCTGTTGTATCGTTCCATCACCTTGTTGATCATGTATAATACGAGGCCGCGCAGAAGAGACCTTTGTTGTCGCCTCTCCCCCCTCCTCGCAAGCGCGCCCGGCCGGACCGCTGCACCCCGGGGTGCCAGGGGGTGCCAGGGGGTGACCACTGGTGCCCGAATGGGAACTGTTGGGTGTGCCGGGGGGCGGCAGGTAAGCTAAATTTTCCTCTCTCCCTCCCTCTCTCTCTCTCTCTCTCTCTCTCTCTCTCGTGTGCATACTGACTATCATTAGGGGCTGGGGACGTC
>JAGFVP010000179.1:0-63706 GCA_021031095.1 Bathelium albidoporum
GGCATGGGAGCAGACGAGGGATCAACGGATCGGCAGCTGCCGCGCCCTTCTGGAAGTCGCGCCAGCTGCCGATCCGTTGATCCCTCGTCTGCTCCCATGCCTGCTCGTGATCGCGCTTGCGCTTGCGCTCCGCCACCTCCTCGTCCTCCTTGCGCTGCTGCCGGCCCTCCTCCTGCATCTGGGCCTTCATCTGCTTGCGCCGGCGCAGCTCCGCGTCGATGAGCACCTCGCGCGCCTTGACGCGCCAGTCGACGGCGAACGCGGCCGTCGTCAGGTCCGGGTGGTCGACGGTCCACTTGCGCTCGCGGATGAGCAGCATGCGCGCGTCGGCGATGGCCTCATCCAGCCGCTCGCGGTGCTTCTCGTCGAGGAGCTCGGTCTGCGCCTTCTTCAGCCGGTCGAAGGCGTCGGGCGCGGCAGGGTTGGTGGATTTGTCCGGGTGGATGAGCAGCGATTTCTTGCGGTAGGTGATTTTGATGTCGGATTCGGGCACGCCGGGCTGGAGGTCGAGGACGGCGTAGGCGTCGAGCTTGAAGGCTTTGAGGATGCGGTCGATTTCCGCGTCCTGACCTTGTGTTAGCCTGAATTGGACAGGGAATTGTTATAGATAAGCCAACCTTGTCAAATTCTTTTGATTCCTTTTCAAGCGCTGCGAGCACCTCTGCGTCATCCTCTGCCATCTCTGCCGGAACCTTGCTCGTTACGCAGTTTAGTAGAATTTGGTCGTTGAAAGTAATGCTGTGATGATTGGTGGGGTAGTGAGGGAGGTTTGCATGCGATGACTCAGGTGTGACTCAGCATGGCATTTGAGACATGAGATTTTCCTGACAGGAAATAATGCTACCAGTCTTTATTGCATTCGATCAAACACAATGTCGCATGCAACGGATCATCACTCAAAAGCCACCAAATCAAGGAAAAGGAAAAAGCATCATACCAGCAACCATGCCCACAGCGATATACACCAATTAGAAGAGGCGGTTGCTTTGCTCGTACGCACCCACCAAATCCAAAATGAGCGTTCAGCACTAAGTCTGTGATCCAGGATACCAACGTTGTACGAGCAAAATATTTTGAGGACTTTCCTCTAACAGAAGCTACGAAAAGCGGCTTGAAAGCGTGCCATTTTAAAAATCTCACCGATATCCAGGCTAAAGCTATACCACCCGCTCTCAAGGGATCGGACATCCTTGGCGCCGCCAAAACAGGTAGCGGGAAGACGCTCGCCTTTTTGGTACCTGTGCTAGAGAATCTCTATCGCTCGCAATGTGTTGGTGCTGATGCTGGCCTTGGTGCCATGATTATATCCCCTACCCGCGAACTCGCTATCCAGATATTTGAAGTACTCTTCAAAATCGGAAGAAAGGGCCACATGTTCGCGGCGGGACTAATTATTGGCGGTAAGAGTGCACAAGAAGAGCAAGATGCATTGGCAAGGATGAATATAGTTGTATGCACTCCTGGTCGTATCCTACAGCACTTGTCCCAGACAGCATCATTCAACATAGACACTTTACAGATGCTAGTCCTTGATGAGGCTGACCGGATCATGGACATGGGCTTCCAGCGAGATATGGATGCTATCATCGAGTACCTACCCAAGCAGCGACAGACCTTGCTTTTCAGTGCCACGCAAACTAAAAGGGTCTCAGACCTGGCTCGTTTGAGTCTCAAAGATCCAGAATACGTGTCTGTACACGAGACTGCCGAGACTGCTACTCCGAGCGGCTTGCAGCAAAATTACATTGTCACACCGTTGCCCGAGAAGCTTAATACTCTATGGAGCTTCCTATGTAATAGCAAAAGATCCAAAACCTTAGTATTTCTGTCCTCTGGTAAGCAAGTTCGCTTCGTCTATGAGTGCTTTCGGAGGATGCAACCTGGTATCCCGCTCCTCCACCTACACGGCCGTCAGAAGCAAAGCGCACGCCTGGATATTACGAACAGGTTTTCCAGGTCCCAATACTGCTGTCTATTTGCAACAGACGTGGTAGCACGCGGGCTGGACTTTCCAGCTGTCGACTGGGTGATACAAGCAGACTGTCCGGAGGACGCGGATACTTACATCCATCGAGTCGGGAGGACCGCACGCTTCGAAAGGGATGGTAAGGCGGTCTTGTTTCTCGAACCGTCGGAAGAAGAGGGCATGTTGAAACGCTTGGAGCGCAAGAAGATTCCGATCGAGCGCATCAATGTCCGCGCCAAAAAGCAACAGGATATCAAGAATCAATTGCAGAACATGGCCTTCAAAGATCCACAACTGAAGTATCTCGGACAAAAGGCCTTTATTAGTTATACCAAGAGCATTCATCTACAAAAGGACAAGGAGATTTTTGACATGGATAAATTACCACTTGAAGATTTTGCGGAGAGTCTGGGTCTACCCGGCGCTCCTCGCATTCGATTTTCAAAGGGCGATAATGCGAAGGAGCTCAAGAATGCCCCACGAAATGCGATTCCGTCATCCGACGAAGAGGACGACGATGCTGAGGATGCTATCGACACCGAAAAATTGACCAAACGAAAGCCTGCCGAAACCGTGCGAACCAAGTATGATCGCATGTTCGAAAGGCAAAACCAGGACGTGCTTGCGCCTCACTACGCAAATTTGCTAGAAGATGCCAGTGAAAAGCGTTCTTCTAATGGGGATGATGAAGGCGGGGAGCAAGATGACGACCTTTTTTCGGTGAAGCGCATCATTCCAGTTCAAGAATCGGTGGGTGGGTTTTCCGTAGAGGATAATGAGGGACCAAAAAGGGTCGCATTACCAGGCGCCAGAGAGCCTCTAATACTGGATTCAAAACGTCGTGAAAAGTTGCTTAGGTCGAAGAAAAAACTTCTGAAGCTTAAGGAGAAGGGCACTCGAATTGTGTTTGATGACAATGGAGAAGCGCATCCATTGTACGAGTTGGAAGACGAGGTCGACTTCGCAGCTAAAGGGCTGCCAGAGGAGCAGAGAAGAGCTTTCATCGATGAGGAGAAGGAACGGATCCGAACGGCCGATGTCGCCGACAAAGCCACTGCAAAGGAGAAACGCAGAACCAAGAAAGAGAAGAAGCGAGCGCGAGAACGAGAGGGCATGGATGAAGACGACGGTGCGGCCGTAGAGCTAACCAACTCAGGAGAGGACGCTTTTGCCAACTTCCTCGCAGACGCAGAGGCTATGGATCAACCGAGCGAGAGTGATCATCAGCCGGAACCATCGCCGAAGCGACAAAAGAAATGGTTTGAGAATGACTCTAGCGACGAAAGTGCAAAGACGGTGCAGAAGGGAACCATTGACTACGCACAACCGGAGACTTTGGAGGAACTTGAGGCTCTCGCCACTAATTTGCTCCAATAGGCATAACATTACTTGGCGCGCTAATCCTTGTATTTGAATCATTTCTAATGATACCCTGCTTCGACATCAATTTATACTTCTATAGCAACGGCAAAACGGCTCCATGATTCCGACGGGAGATACGTCCTCAGTAATGTGTCTCTTGGCATGATTTGTTGTACACGCCAGACGTCGACGAATGAATTGAATTACTCAAGGGCTGAATTCATTGGAGAAAAGTCTCCTGTACTTTACAACCTTGTGAAGACTACCATCACTGATCCAATGATCTCAATGAGCAGCAATGCAGGATAATCTGAGTATTGATGATGTGAGTTCGAGGAAATGCATTATCTGCTGCAAATGGAAGCTGCATCGCATGATTCTCGGAAAGAAGACCGAAATTGATTGCACTCTCGAGTAAGATACACGAGCTATGTGATGCTTGCAACTCTGGGTTTGGCCTTTGTGGCCTGAATTCTTGATGTCTGACGCTGGGAATTCATACATATCCCCATACCGGAAAGATTCTGGCACCCGAGAAGCCACATCCAATCGCAGCGATCCTGAGTGCTGTCTGCTGCATATCGTTCCCAGCCTATGGCGAAATAGAGAATAGCTGTGACGAAAATCCCAGCTATCATTTCGCAGCGTTCCTTGAGAAGAGGAGATCAAAAGTCCTTGCCACGTCTTTCCCGTTCGATTCTAGCATCAAACTCTCTCTGAGCTTCCGACTTGGCCAACTCGCGATCTTCATCTGCATTCGAGAAGGAAAAGCTGTCGCCAGAATCAGATCCACTTCGATCCCCTCCCCTGCTTGGGTTCTGATTTCCACCGGTCTTTGACCGTGTCGAGTTCGGCTGGGTGCCGGATGAGCTACTGCCGTCTCCCGCTTGCGCTCGTACACGATCCCAAGCAGATCCACTGCTGGGGCCGGATCGCGTAGCTATAGAGCCGGAGGAAGATGCGTCAGGTACTCGCAAGGGCTGCGGTGCACTTTGCGCAGCTTGATATTGTGCTTGTGAATCGTTCATAGTGCTAGTATCGGAAGCACCGTAGCTATCATCTGAGAAAGAGTAGTCATTCGAGGTGGGAGACATGTCATCATCCTGCGCGTAACGCTCCTTTCTAGCATTGCTTGGTTGTGGCTGATCTTGTTGCTGGGAACCAGCCTCAGGCGTCTGCATTTGTGATCTTCCGAGTATTTCCTGGTGCCTTCCTCTCCTGAGACGTACGATGTCTTGATTGAATTCCCGAAGCCGTGGATCCGTAGCAAAATGGGCTGCGGCCACCGTAGACGAGTAAGGCCCTGCAAGGAACAGCAAGCCCGCCGCTCCACCTAAACCGCCATATAAGCAAGCCCGTAATGTGTGCCACAATCCTCTTGCAAGGGAACCTTTGGCAACGCCGAAGAACGAGTTCGGGTTGAACGTCACCGGGTCTGGCTGACGTAGCGGAAATCGAAAAGTAGGTGCCATCTGATAGCAGCGTGCGAGGCCACAGGTTGTAAAAAAGTCCAAACCCAAGCTGCTCGTTCGGATGCCTTTGCTCTCGATGTAGCAAATGGCCTCGGCTTCGGCTTGAGTCAGAGGACGTCTGATTTCACGCGAAAACGACTTCAAAGACCGCTCCAGTGTACGTTCCAAGGCCTGCGTGCGATGGCGAATCGTGAAAGGCGAGGGCTGAGGGAGCTTCGTTACGTCGATCCCGTAGTTTCTTAAGACGGGAAAGCCAGAATCGGCGGAGTCAGTGCCACCGTCGACAGACCGCGAAGCATCGTCGGCCCAATTATCCTGTGCGTCATTCGTGGCATCATCTAAAACCATATCGCGAAAGTCAGTGAAGCTTTTGGTTGAAGGTCAATGCAGGTGGGGCGTAGGAGCAGTTCATCGCAAACGCGGTTGAAACTTGGCGTCATAGCGACAGCTCTATTTCGGAATTGTGCATATGCATCCGACTTTATGCACTATTCGTGTTAGAAGGTTCTGCATCACAGAGTCGCTAAGGGCTCTGAAACACGGGTCACCAGAAAAAGTATGATTTGCACCATTCACAGTGTGGTTAGGAGTGTAAAGCTCCAAAAAAAACACTAAGTTAGTTTTAACGACACAGGTCGTAGAAAGTCATAACCTTCGCTAATATCAAGTCCACGTCACGAGATTAGGTACTTTTTCGACCCCCTAACTACCTGTTCGCAGCCCTTCTTTGCCTTTTCCTATCTGCTATTTTTCGCTTCCGCTCCTCCCGTACTTTCATGTGTGCGTCCAAATCTCCATGCACTCGATGCGCCAACTCTACAACGTCAGCTCGGAAGAAGAGCCGCGTCAAAACACCCTGGCAATCGTAACTCGCGCAGCGAATTCGGGGTCTGCCGTATTCCCAATGTCCCCCTTTTTTGACTGCATAGCCAAAGAGATGCTCACGCCGAAGGTCAAATCGCTTCATTGCTTCCGTCATGGTCTACGTGGATCAGTAACGAAATTACAACGACACAGTTGACAAGCTCACTATTTTTCCCGGAAAGTTTGTCTGATCGCACTGTTTACAGCACAGGATATGATTGTTAAAAATCGCTCGCCGCACCGTTGTGCACGAACAGAACGCACAATGCCGGCGAGCCCACTGCAACCAGGTGCATCGATAGACCTGCCTCGATTGCATGATCTTGGCTTTGAGCTTGCCAGCCGGCCGACTGGGAAGGCCTGTGCTGACTTTCCAGAGCTCCTGTTGCTGCATGCACAAGCGTCTGCAAACGTCCTCTACTGTTGCATTCATAAGATGGGATACAACTGCGAGCTGGTTCAGAGGATGTAGTCCTGTTTTGTAACCGTCTCTATTGCGAGGAGCCGGGCCCGCCCAATCCTGCCCTGTCGATTTAGGGCTGCTGCACAGTGGACCAACGAGATAGCCTACAATTGAATGGAGTAGCTCCTTGGGCAGGCTCTCGAGAGACATAGGTGCGATCATTTTCTCAACTATTCACTGTCGCGAATCGTAGGGAATCATTCGAGACGAACTGTATATATTAAGGCCGGACGAGATGCGTAGAATTGTAGGATGGAAAGGAAGTCGCCGAGATTCTGCCGCTTTGTTGTCTAGTCTCGTGCTTTGCAACCATGTCTGGAAAAATGGGGATTTAATTGAGAGAAATAACAATGTCGGTGTAAAATCTAATTTATCATTGGATGCACAAGAAAGGCTATCATGGGTGGTGCTATCCATGATTGAATGAACCTTTCGCGTAATCAATCTTTAGAAAACCCCTTACAGAGTATAATATACTAAATTACAGGGCAATTATTATTAAACATATTGCTCACATACATTCGTGCAAGATAATCCCATAACCAACACCGCAGCTGCGAAGATCCGACACGATGATTGTCAACGATAACTTGGCAAACAAATCATGCAACCCCAGTGCGTTGATTGACATTCCCACCAATAGATCGCGGCTCACCCTCGAATCCATCGTAACGCTCATCACGACCGGTAAGTACACCGCCCTGCTTTTTGAAATCCTCCATTGTGACTGCGGGGAGTGCAGACGTTTGATGGTGCTGTGCTGCGTTGTGGTGTACCTCGTGGATGGGCTGAACGGTATGGACGACGTGGGGCTCAATTGTTTCTATGGTAAACGTCAGCATGCCGAATGGAGAAACTTGTGTATATCATTTACCTTTTTGGACAACTGGCTGAATAGTCTCGTGGACGTGGTGGTGGATGTGCTCTCCAGCAACGCTAGGAGCGACAGACTGCGTCTCACGGGTCTTGCCCTGCTCCGTCTTGTCGGCGAACCGAGCAGCTTCCTGCTCAAGGCGTGCCTTCACATCGTTGTCATTTCCGTGCTCAAAGCTGCGTTGCTCGACGGCACCCAAGTTGTGGTGGTGCTGCTCAGGAACAACTTCCCGATGCTTAACAGGCTGGACTGATGTGTGGTAGTGGTCTTGGTGAACTTCTTTGTCTACCGCTGTTTGAACATTCTCATGGTTTTGTTTGTTGACTGTTTCGTGGGTCACGGCAGGAGCAACTTTCTCGTGCACGGTCGTGTCGTGGTGACCGGCCTTTGAGAGGAAGTCCTCAACAGCTGCTTTGGCGCGTTCCATTGCTGATTGAGTGATGGCCAACGGGTTTTATGAGTCTCGTAACGGATGAGTATGTGTACAAGATGCCAGAAGTCAGAAACACTTGAAGAACTTATGTTGAGAATGCTCGAATGCAGGAAACTTGGGGTGATTTAATATTTCAGTAGGATGGCAAGATATACGTAATGACACTACTCTCTCCGCGATCGATCTAGCAGCTCCAGAATTTCTAAGACGGATGATGCAGGGCAGATATGACGTCCTAATCGCGGTATTGTTGATGCCTCACAGCGCCACATCATACAGTCGTGGACCGGTCACAGCCACTAAATGGCGGCGGCATGGAGCGAAACATTCTCAGTCCTGAAGACCAATCTCTTTGGTGGCTTACTGTAGCACTTGATAGGCTGGGTTTGAAGCAACCACGGCGGAGGCACCAGAGGATCGAGTGGCTGATGAGACGGAACGATGCGTGAACCAAGGTCCAGATCGGAGGCGAGCCTATCCAAGGGTAGAATGGGGGCGTAGATCTCCCTAGCTTTCTGCAACAAACTGTCTACTAACTCCACGGAACGTGAGACCTCTCTTCTACCAGCGCCTGCGAATACTCACCAGTCTACCGCACATGAAACTCCTGATGTGTCGGCCAGAAACAGACCTCTTGAGGAAAAGTCTTGATGTCGTATCTCCTCTGGCGGTTACGTGTACAGACGAAGGCTGTAATGAAGGATGTTACGTGTTTCGGTAGCACGGTCTCGGCGGTTCCCCTATATTTGCATGGACTACGTAGAGCGGCGTCTTTAGCGTGTCCCAACCGCTGTCGTCGCTGTTCGCCATCGTCCAGTGCTTTTTCCTCGTTCCAGAAATCAAAAACATGCGGGATTCGATCAGAACTGCGGGTACGATCGACGGTAAGGATATCAACTACGCTAAACGGATCGTCGGATGCAAACACATCTCGTCCGGCTTAGTCCAATCCATCGCCGTGGCTCGTGAACGCATCGAGGGAGGCATTCTCGGGCCTTCCCACCCATCTGAAATGATGGCCAGAGTAACCCGATTCTGATCTGGGCGCTGAAGGAATGGAAGCTTTGTGACGCCTACGACGTCATGCTGTCCAGACTCTCCAGTAAAGTTTTGGCCTTATGCAGAAAACAAAACTACGATGTGAGTTCGACTTTTCTCTAGCTCAGTTTCGATAATTTGAATTTTGATTTTCTTCGTAAGGCTTTTCAATGGAACGTCAACTGAGGAAGATTTTCCGCCGACCGAAAGAAGATCGAGGAAGGGCTCAAGAGCGGTCGGGCCCCTCTGGGTCTTCTAGTGCCACCATTTCCCATCCAACCTCTAACAGCAAAATCCCTGCTCCTCTTCTTGATTCTAGCAGCTTTCCGCCGTATCTGGATGGTAAGTGGTCATCCCAAGGGTCTGATGCTCGGCCCCTTTATATGAGAGAATATCTGTCCAACAATGTAGGGTCAGTTTGTCAACACCAAGCACCTAAGACACAACTACCTGTACAGGCCAATGAGTCCCTTTGGCAAGACTTACAGGGACTCAGACTCAGGGATCAGTATCAGCGGGGTTTGTCTAAAAATGCTCGTGTGAAGCAGAATGCATTGGCAGACTCACGTGACGCAGATGCAGGCTTCTCTGAGCGGAAACAAGAGGACAGGAATACAAGCCGCAAAATCAAGCATCCGCAGCCCAGCGATGATGTCGTTAGAGGACGGGCCCCCATAGCTCGCCAACATCGAGAGCCTGCTGCGGGGAACAATACCACCAACGCTTCCAACCATGGTGTACATGACAGCAGTTCGCAAATGCTCTTCTTGGTTACACTCTATCCATTTGCTGAGTATATCTAGCTTCATCCAGAGACAAAAAGCGGGATTCGGCTACGGCTTCAGGCAGTTACTACAAGGATACAGTCGGGATTTCACGGTCTGCACAGAAAGGAGAAAATGCTACCGAATCACCAGACCAATTCTTACGATCTCCTCCAACTGTCGAGCCACCTCAAAAATCACAAGGACCTGAGCTTGCAGGTACGGGAGCTTCGAGGCAATCCAATGTGCAAAGTCGCGAGATATCTGGTCCGACGCAATCCAGGAAGCGCTCGCTGCTGGTGGAGAATGCAAGCAGTCCTCCGTCGCTTGATGGCATCGTTGATCTCAACGATAGTGAAGATACGACTGTTGAAACCCGTTGGGCGCCTGCAGTGACACACCAAGTCATACACAAGGATATACATCACATTCGCGAGGAGCGCATAACACGTGAGATTCACACACATGATCATATCCACAGGATTTTGCCCGTAATAGATGTGGAAGTCCTTCCGCCTCGGCACTTCGTTCCCTCCGCAATGGATCCAACCCGGCTCGTTGAAGTGCCTGGCAGTGCAATTCCGGGGCGCCGAGATGACGATGATCAAAAGATGCGGAATTGGTTCATTGCTCGGACAATGGAGAACACCCAATCAAATGGATCTAAGCTCGGTGCAGGTCCGCGACAGTTCACTGCGCGCGAATTCAGGGATAATGAAGGGGCTCATTATGAATGGATGGGCGAGGACGGTGTGCATAGATCGACGACGACATGGATCCATCCGCCTACCGTGGAGGAAGGCGGCAAAAGAAGCGGCCAGACTGCTCCGTTCCACCTCGGGAGCAAAAATCCGAGCCATGATGGATTCAGGCCGGAGGATTTCCCCAGAATCCCTGCTTGACTTGCAAATGAGCTTTCATCGAAAGAGTGCAAAGCGGCATTGCCAGTCTATTCATGGAGTCTGTGCAATCTGGTCACTCAATGGGTTTGAAGAAAGTGCGTAGTCTATCCAGTACACTGTAATGCTTAAATTTAATTGATAAGATCACTTAAGCGGCAGAATATGCGCACATCATCTGTTCCTCCTGAACACCGGTGCCATGGAAAAACAAAATGACTTTTACTGAGTGGTTGATGGGGTTATAGCCATATCAAATTCCGTTGAGGCAAAATATCAAGATCGAAAGGGAACTTTTACTCATCCAATGGGCTCCTTCCGAATACCGAAAGTCCCAAAAAGTCGATGCTATGTTACAATGTCTTGGCAATGACGCAATTTGACAAAGATGGACGAGAGCTCCATTGGGTGACAGAAGAAATTATACTATGATGCATTCTTCATTTCGCGGAGTTTCGCCATGACATCGATAGGGTCGTTTGAGCCGACAACTTTCTGAATATCTGGGTCCTATGTATTGTCAGTACTAAACATGCGCGCGGTCAGGTAAAGGACTGGATCTTACTGTAACCCTCATGAACACATTGTGATTCTGTTCAACTATTAGCTCCCAATTGCGCAAAATTAAGCAATACCGAATGACTCACCTTTTCATCTCCAATAGTGAATTTACCCTGCGTCTGCTTGTTGCTGTTTGCAAATGCCTCGAGCTTCTTGATGCTCTCATTTTGCAGAACCGTCACGCCAAATTTGACATTGCCTTTGGTGTACTCGTGGCCGGGCTAACACTGGTTAATCTAGAATGATAGGGCGAGTTTAGGAAAAGCGGGGGTTTTCAAGCATACGTAGACCTTGGTGTCATCGGGCAGACCTGCGAGCGTTTCATTCAAGGCTTTGTGCATCTCCTGAGCATTCCCTTCAAAGAATCGTCCGCATCCTGAAGTGTTTTGCATCAGAAATAAAATTCAACGGGTACATGTGCTACTCGACGAACCTCCGATGAAGAGCGTGTCTCCCGTGAACACAGCTCGATCGTTGCCATCCTCGAACAGGTAGCAGATGCTATCCTGGGTGTGACATGGAGTATGCAACGCCTTGACCTTGATCTTGTCGCCTACGGAAAAAGTCTCTCCATGCGCAGGAGTCTTTGTGACCTTGTCGCAGTCCTTGCCACCGATTATCGGCAAGTTGTAGTGCTTGAGCTTGTGCCAGGTTAGAAGATGCTTATGCGATCCCGGGACTCAACAAACGATTTCTGAATTTCCTCCAGCATGATCGTGATGACTTTCTCGTTAGCTTGATTTGATGGGCTCGGTCACGTGGCTTACTGATGGGTGTTGATAATGTTCCCTAGCTTGATACCACCGGAGGCTGTCTGATCCTTCAGAACTGGAAGCACCCTATCCAAGTAAAATGAGTAATCGAATCTGTGCAGAGTCATATGGAAAATTTATGACTGACTCCGGAGGACTGGCTGGATCTATTATAACTGCTTCTTTAGACGCATCATCAACCACAAGGTAGGCATAATTATTGCCGGTCCCCTCCCCTAGTCGCTTGTTAGACAAAGTGTTTTAGAGGAAAAAGGTCGAGTTGACGGTCCAACGTACACATTGGAATTGATTGGATATGCATAGCGCGAGTAAAGGCAAGCTGTGCTCGGTTCAGTTCTCAAAGTTGCGAGAAGGCAAAGACATTCGCTTGGTCTCACGCTCGTGACTATATTGTTCAATGGCTTTCGAGAAGCTTTAGCAAACTGAGCGAGTAAGCTCATGGGTCAGGTGGGTGTGGTCAGAGTATAAGACTGCGCGCCTGTAAAACGTATGACTTAGGTGAGACCAATGCATGACGTCGGCCCCTCCAGTTCGCCTAGTACCCTGCACAACGAGCATGACGGTTGGAGTAGGTGAGCACCTTCATGTACTTGCACTTGCACACAAGTGCTTATCTTGATTTTCGCGAACCATAATTTGCACAAGCTGATTAGAAAAGATGCGCTGCAGCTGGCGGCAAAAGCCGATAATGAATCGCAAAAGTATTCTCTGCATTGGGAGATAACCTGGCTCGCAACAAAATTGGTATTAAAACATACTTTAGCAACGTGAGCTTCGTGCCGAAAATGGTAAGCTATAGTACAGTACGCAATGCAAGGACCAGCGCAGCGTGAGTTTCGTCAATCAGCGGATCTCGTTAATCTCCCATGACGCTCTCGACATGGTTATCTTCGCCTCCGCTTTCAACTCCGTTCATCTCGACTTGATCCTCATGCTCCTCAGCAGCAACCTCCTCCCCAACTCCCGGCGAGTCCTCATTCTCACCGTTCCCCACATCGTCCTCCTCATCCTCTATCGAAACCGTCTCGTTGGAAATCGGCCTCTTTCCTTCCTTGCTAGATTGCGCGGCACCACCAGTCTTGGCCGTCTCCCTATTTTTGCCGCGGGCTTTTCTGCCTTGTCCTGCATCGGCTTTTTGGAGGTATGATACCACTTCCTTCCAGTTGGGTCCCAGCTTCGTTTTGTTCCTTTCTAGCGCAGTTCTTGCTTTGGTGGTATCAATCACACCGCTCAGAGTAGCAAGCACCAGCCTACTTCCAAGCCCGCATAACCTCTGCTCCGCCGTGAGCAGACTTCGTTGTTTCCTCGACACTTTGCCGACACCCGGACCAGCCCCATTGGCGTTTTGCTCTTCTTCAGCTTCACTGCCGTCCTCACCATCCTCTCCTTCATCACTTTCGGGGTCGTCATTGATGCTGGCCTGAGCGTCTTCACCTTCGACATCCGAGTCCGCGAGTTCGATAGAACGACCGGCCTTGTCTGCAAAATCCTTCTCGGCAGTGGCAAGCAGCCTTAACATCACGCCTTGGGTATGGGCGGGGATCTCACTGATCAATTTGAGGTACTCGTCGTTCCAACCACTTTGGCTACCCGTGCGTGCTGGCTTGGCCGTCCGAAGTGTAGAGGGAAACATGATACAGACATCCAGCAGGACATCAATCAAGCCGAAAGCCACGTCATCCAAGCCTTGCGCCGCCTTCTTTTTTGCCTTCGAACGTTTTCCGTTCTGTATCCTTAGGTTCAGTACCTCACTAATAATTGACACAAGGGTATCTCGTCGCTCCGCGAGAAGTTCTAGCTGGACAGGGTGCAGCAAAGGCGAGCTCGCATTTGCTGAAACGATGTCCTTTTGCAAAGCAGCCAACTTCCACATGAAGTAGAACATGAGTGAGGTTGCCGAATTCACGGCAATGCCATCTTCAAGGTCATCTGAATCAGATACAGAGGATACCGGAGAGGGCGTGGCTCGATGAACAAGGGATAACAATATTGTCACAGCGTCGGCCTGCTCGTTCGACGTGCCCTTGGGCATCTCTTTTCGGGACTTCGATTTTTGAGAGCTTGTCGCCGGGGCAGTCTCTAGAGTTGATGTACAGTCGGCGACCCTAGCTAGATTTGCAATACGTAAGACTGTATTTGATAAAGATTTTAGATTTGAAGATGACAGATTTCCCCGCATTTTCAAATTATCTTCTTTCCCGAAAATATGGAGACTAAACGTCGTTGATTCCCACAGTGCCTGCAGTTTAGATTCGGTTATTTCGTCCAGTGCGTCAAACTGCTTGGCGTGCATCAATGCTGTCGTAGCCTCATTGAGAACGTCGCTACTGCCATGGGTGAGGAATTGCTGATTGATGTCGTCCAATAGGGAGGCAAAGGTAGTTGAGTCTTGTCGTAGTTCTTGGAAAATGTCAAGATTGAGGATATGCCCCAATCGAAGAACGGCCGTTGCTGATTCAGGAGCAGCCCCAAATTTGTGAAGTAGTCGCGGAATTAAAGATGCGAGGTGACGAGCTGTATCTTCTTGGATTTCCTGCAGCTCGGCCTTGCGAGCCTTGGTCTTCTTGGTCTTTTTATCATCCAACTCTTCCATAGCTTCAGTCAGCGAGATCTTGATCGAGGCCCCAAGGATCTCGAGAAGAATCACTTCTTCTCTTTCGCTGAGCTTGCATTCCTGCGTCAGGATTGCTTCAGGGTCTTCGTTTCGGTCGGAATTTGTCTGGGTGTGGTCGAAAAGAAGATAGCCGGCAAGAGTTTTCCACTGCTTGACCTCCGGGACTGCATCGCATAAGGCTTGCGCTGCAAGAGAGAATCGTGTCTCTACTTGAGCAATCTCGAATGACTGGACTGCAATATGCTTCTGTTCGTTATTCAAGCCTGCCGAGGTAGCTTCGGGTCCATCGTAGGTTTGTAGAGCTTCAACCAGGCATTTTAGCTTTAGCCATTCCGGTCGCAGAGTCTCAAAATCATCACTGGGGCTCGAGAGAGCTTCCAGCGTCTCTTTGTCCCCGATATCTTCAAGCTTCGACTCGTACAGATCATTGATACTTTCGGCAAAGAAACTGACGATGGCTTTCCGTACACGGGCTTCTGAGTCAAAAATCAGTTGACCAACAGAGTCAATGTCATCAGGCTCAAGCAGTCCTGCTTCTCGGAGAATGTCAACCAATTCCACTGCCATAGCTCGAACATTGGCTTCTGCGTCACGAGTCGCCATCTCGACCATACGTGTTCGGAACTTCTCTGTGAAGGCCCTGAGGCCACTCAGCTTGTCCTTGTCCTTGTAGAGACGCACTAATTGCTTCAAGTTCTCCAAGCGTATGGATGCAGAGGAGTCGCTGAGGAGCCACCCCAGATATCGCATATAATGAACATCAAAGAAGAACTCTGGGTAAACCGTTATCCAGTCACCGATGGCAATGATGTTCTCCACTCTGATTTTGGGATCGACATCACGATAACGGTGAATAAATGTGGAGTCTAGCCACGGTGAGATGGCTTCATCAAGCTTCTCGCGTTGTTCCCGAATCTCTTTAGCCTTTGTTTCGAGTGTTGCGATCCGGCCTTTATTTGCCCTGTTTTTTTTACGCTCAGCTTCGACTTGGCGTAGGGTTTGCGCCGCACTATCTGCAAGGGTACGCCCCACGTCCGCAAGTCCTGCGATTATTGCACAGCAGACGACAGTCGAGGTGTGCCGGAACGGCCGTGTAGGAGCGGATGTCATTACGGGGAGCCATGACCGTAGATTTTCTAGGAACTCGACGTTCGAGATCACCAGGTCATGCACAGGAAAGCTGTTGATTATGCTTCGAAAAAATCCAGTCAGGCGCTTTTTGAAGAGTACGGTACCTCTGCCTTTGGCGATAAGAGGATAGTCTACAACATTTTGCTAACTCTACTCGTTAGCAGTGTAGACTCCACAGAACAAATGTGTAATATGCTGACAGCTTGGAACTCATCTTGTATTGTGTTCAAGCGACCGTGAGCATTATCCGGATCACGAATGTCGTGCATATCAACGCCAATACTACAGCCAGCCGCTCGAAGGACAAGGTTCACCAATTCGGCAACGGAAGAAGCCTCATCCGATCTGAAGCGTTTAGCCCACTCCGCTACGACTTCTTCTTCAGGGCTCTCGAGCACAAAGACTTGGCCTGGCGCACGACGTTAGCGGTTGTTTTTTTGCCAACCGAGTACTTCACCACCATACCAAAGAGCCCTTCCGCTTCTTGGCCAGAGACAGCAGGACTTTTTGCCGTACGTCGAGACTGCCTCGGCTTCGTGCCTGTCGTCCTTATCGCCAGGTCCATCGTAGAGCCGCCCGCTCTCGGTTTTTTTGCGGCAGGTCTGTCGCGTGTCGCTCTTGTCGTCCGAGCTGCGCGTCGTTTTTCCCTTACCTCCTCCTCATCGGGCTCATCCTCGGTAAGCTCTTGCGAGTCCTCGTCATCGGTATCGCCATCTTCCATGCCAATACCTTCATCGTCCTCGTCTAAGCGTTTTCGCTTCGTCGACCCTGAGGATGTGGTGTCTGCGAATCGTCGTGGCTGTTTCGAGACGCGTGCAGATGTTCTTCGATTCGCGACAGGTGCCTCTGCATCAGCTGAAGATGGTTGAGGGGATAAAGCCATGATGTGTTGCTGTAGTAAGAGGACTATAACGCGTCAAAGCGTGGAGCTCTACGCGCCTTTTGCTTTTCAGAAGGCTGAAGAGGTTCGCGCGCAAAAGCTAAATTCCGATGAATTTATGGCGAAGCGACCTTGGATACAGTAATGCCGAACTGAGTGAGGGTGGACTGGAAGAGTAGGAGAGCCATGGATCTTTTAGAAAGGGTGGGATGCTGCGGGAGTAAGTTGCGCGTTTGTGATGATGGCTGAAAGCACGCCCCGCCTTTTTGCGCCACACCATTAAGCCACTGGAATCTACAACTTTACGCCTCCAATCTAAGCACCTCCGAAACAGGCAAGATGCATATCCACCCCTGGTGAAAACAGATCTTTTGGTTTCATATAAAGCTCTATCGAACGAAGCATCGTCAACTTTTTTTCGATTGTGGATTGCACTTTGTCGTCGGTCTTGGGAATGACCTCGCCCTTCTCCAAGGCATCAGACCATCCTGGTTGCGGTACCATTACAGTATCAGTACTCCCTCCCGTGACGCCAATTCTTCAGACTCTCTCGTTTCAATATCCGTTGAAGCTTATTGCATCTTCGCCAGTCGACCTTGCTGGTACCAGGTCATGTTCAGAAATTCCCTCATCCCACGAAGCGACTACTATACATACAGTCTTTATCCTTACCTACGGTGGCGGACTGTTGCCAGGTGATCATGTGTCCTTGCAGGTGTCGATAGCTTCTAGTGCGCGTCTTGTGCTTGTCACGCAGGGCAGCACTAAAATCTTCAAGTCGTCAGTGGTTGCTTCGTCTCATCTTTCACCCAAATCATCGTTGAATGGCTGCGGAGGCAGTTCTCAGCGTATGACGGTTGACATTGAGGATGGAGCAGCGCTTTGCTACCTTCCAGATCCAGTGCAGCCTTTTGCGGATTCTGCATTCGAGCAACACCAGACCTTTAACTTCGTTGGTAACGCCCACGGTAATCTATGCGTTTGCGACTGGGTTTGTGAAGGGCGCTGGGCAAGAGGAGAACACTGGAGCTTCCAGCATTATGCATCAGTAAATGAAATTTGGTTCATCCCTTCACACTCAACCACAGAACGAAGAAGAGAGAAGTTTTCCAGAAGACTTCTGCTTCGTGACAGATTGATGCTTGACCGGAGAGGTTCTATCGATACTGATTTTCGATCAAAAGTTGACGATATGGGTGTCATTGGTACTCTGATTCTTAGGGGTCGACTATTTCGTAGGCTGGGCCAATTCTTTCTTGACGAATTCCGGCTATTGCCAAGGATTGGTGGTAGGGAGTGGGAAAGTAGTGGGACGGAGACGATGGAGCGGGAGGCACGTGAGAGAAAAGCAAGACATGAGAGAGAAGCCATGGATGGTCTCCTGTGGACTGCCGCGGCTTCGAGAGGTAATGTGGTTGTTAAATTTGGGGCTCATACCGTTGAAGGCGCTCGCAAGTGGCTAGGCCACATGCTCAAGGCAGAAGGGACGATCGAGAGAGCATTTGGCGAGCGAGCTTTGTTGTGCCTCCGATGATAATTTTCCAAGCGTACAGCACCATCTAGATATCAATTTCAAAGATTGCCACTGCATTGAAAAGCAATTGGCGTTATTTAATCTTCCTATCACTCATCATTTTCCTGTAACGCTCAATGATCGCTTTCCTTTCCTCGCCCAATTCTTCTCTTTGCCGCAAACTGCCAGCAGAGTTCGGGACATTATTGACTTGTACATGCGCGCCATTCTTTATCTTGAACCTGTCTCGTGGGATGGCCTTGAAGCTCGGCGGAGCCTGCGCGACATCGTGCAGTCCTGCCGGTTGCCCTCTCCTTTCCTTTAAGGCAGCCCATGGATCATCCTCCTCATCACCGTCATTTGCGCCGTGTCTTGACTTTGACTTCTTGCTATGATTAAATGTATAGCCGGAACTAGCGTGCATCCTCTCCTCAAGCTCCTCCGCTTCTTCTTCAGCGATTTCTCGAGCCTCCTCCTCTCTTGTGCGACGGGCGGCATCTTGTCTCCTCCAATCCGCGTACATATTTTGCATTCTCTTTTCTTTTCGGCTTGACGCTTCCCCAAGGCCTTTGCCTCTCCGCGCCAATCCGGCAACGGGTATTGATTGATCTACACGAGCAGCAAAATCCGACAGTCGCTCGTAGGGGAGTATCTTGGGAACGTCCATTTCTGACAAGGCATCGGTTTCGGACCGACCTTGCTGGCTTTGCTTCAACTTTTTGGTCTTCTCAGTGGGCCCGTCGTCTAATCCATCTAACTTCCTCTTCCCCTTCTGGAATTGCATTAACCGTGCAAATTCTCTTGGCGTGTCATCCTCGCCATATCCTGCGCTACGTAGCGCTTTTCTTCTTCTTTTGCGCTCAGAGGACTTTGAGAGATTCGTATGTGCTCTGTTGCTTGTTCCTGGCACAGTGCCTTTGTCGGGGGGTAAATCAAAGCTATATTTAGATTAGTGAAATTGACAATCTTGCTTTACTAGTCGATGAGCATCTACTCTGTCTCGTCTCCATTTCTTGATCTGGAATGTTTGTGCGGCATCATGCGTTCGGTGGCAGACGCACTCACGAACTGGTTCGTCCAGATCTGTTACTGGCGCACACTTTTTTGTTCTGCGCTTTGGCTGAATCGTAGAACTGTGTACATGAGCCACACTGACGGACAAAAGTAAGGCGGAGAACGTCATTATTCGACGTTACCATCTGCTTTTACTAACACGGCCACGGTAGCCAATGCTCCATCAACGTGGACATTCGTAGCGCCATATTTCATGAAGTATATCTTGTAACCGTGTTCCGGCCATGTGGAGGCTACATCATTCCGTCTACTTACCTTCTCAGCGATTTGACTCGGGGGGCTTTTCTTCATTTCATACACCCCATCCAACCCGACTCCTAAGGTCTCAGGGGCGTGAGAGTCACAAGGTGCGACCAGCAACAACGCTGAATTGTTCCTCTCCGGCGAATTCTGGCTCAGAGGTCTTACTGTCGCATTTGCATAAACTCAACCTAATCACGTCCCAATATCAGCAAGCAGGATAGCCAGTGCGGTGGCTGGTGGCCGTCTCGCTGCGAACTATCACGCAGCATGAATCGCTGAGTGGGCCTTGACAACACCGAACACGCAATGTTCTAGTATCGTGAATGGCCCAGGATATCTTCGATTATTCAGGAGCAGCCGTTTCGATAGCTCGAGACACATGTGATTGAACCACTTTGCCCGAATTCTAATGTGATTGGACTGTGTGGTCTCTTAAGTTTATTCCCACGAAACTGCTTTCGATAAATCGTGTAGCATGGCTCCGGACGA
This sequence comes from Bathelium albidoporum, assembly GCA_021031095.1. NCBI lineage: Eukaryota > Fungi > Ascomycota > Dothideomycetes > Trypetheliales > Trypetheliaceae > Bathelium > Bathelium albidoporum. Next base: position 19,414 of record JAGFVP010000179.1, read on the forward strand.
AGGGCAGGAACCTTTTTTGATCGAAAGATCCTACGAGCCGAGAGGACATGGTGGCCATAGAGCATTTACAAAGGCAGTTCAGAGAGGGTGGGGGACCTTTTTCAAACTTGGGTCTGGTCACATGCCCACGACTAAGATGAAACGGCCGTTCGATCGAATTGGAGGTCGCAGCTTGCCCATTCTCCTTCCGTTATGTCTGGCTATTGTGTAAGATGGGTTCTAATGCATTCTTCTCCGCTCTGAGCTGACCTAAATAGCGCACTTGTCTGTACAATTAGCCTTTTCTTGACTTTGTTCAGGCTTCTGGTATTTGAAAGTTTTAACGAGTCCCTGCGAGTGCATCATCATGGCGAAAGACCCATAGACTATGTGACTGGATTCACGAAAAATATTATTCCTATCCCGTGCCACTCGCACAATGGTATGGTTATCTTTACAGGGATAGACTGCATGCTCCTCCGCTAACAAAACCTTTCTATTAGATTACTGGCGTAGTGTCCCACTTTTTGATGCCATCAAGCATGGCTGCACAAGTGTCGAGGCAGATGTATGGCTTTTTGGTGATGACGATAGGCTCTATGTCGGACACGACACAGCATCTTTGACGCCATGGAGGACCTTCGAGAGTCTCTACATTCATCCCATTTTGAAGCTTCTTGAAATGCAGAACCAGCACAATGGACCCACGCCGGAAAGACAGCCACGAGGACTCTTTGAAGAAGATCCTTCTCAAACCCTCATTCTCCTCGTTGATTTCAAGACATTCGGACCAGATCTTTTGACCCAAGTGGAAGCTCAACTCGAGCCTTTACGATCCAATGATTATTTGACATATTTCAACGGAACATCCTTGGTTTATCGACCTGTTACTGTCGTTGGAACTGGCAATGCACCATTCGATATAATAGCGGCAAACACATCTCGAAGAGACATTTTCTTCGATGCTCCCCTTGATTATATGCACGTCTCTCGAGCTTCAAAGCGTCAACAACCCTCGACACAAGTCATCTCGTCGAACAATTTTCAGCAAAGAGGACAAGGGCACACGGGAACGGCAGGCGTTGACTCCTCTACATATGACCCAGCGAACTCTTTTTACGCGAGCACGTCATTTACAGAAGACATCGGCTATCCTTGGTGGTTCGGGACACTCACAAACCATCAGCTTGATCTCATTCGGCGCCAGATCCGCGGCGCGCATCAACAAGGTTTACAAGTTAGGTTTTGGGGCACACCTTCCTGGCCAAAGAGCGTGAGAAATTATATCTGGTCGGTCTTATTGGATGAAGGAGTGGATGTCCTGAATGCTGATGACTTGGATGAAGCTCGCGATAGGTTGTCTGAGCATCAGAGATCAAAAGACCTTCATGCAGCTGCAAGCAATGATATCTGAAGTATGCCACTGATTGCCGTTGTGAAAACGGAGCGCGTAGCAGGAGAACGGTCACTCGAAATGCTCATGGTAGATTCGGGGAGATCCAATACCTTGCCCTGAAGATGCGTGACTGTATGCCTTCCATAAGCCTGGTGTCTTGCGCTCAAATACGTTCCCCCATTCGGCTTTGGCTGCCAAAGTCATGCCATTTTCCGCATCAAATACGCTGCACGCCCCAGATCATCTATTATGCGGCCCCACATTGAATAGCATGAACGCTGACGATCATGCATGCATATCTACTTCTGCACCGTCCTTTGGGGAACATTGCTTGATACTTCGAAGGTTCTGCCATATCAGACGCTTTGTGCGTCCAGAATCCCCAAACCTGACACTGGAATCTCTTCGCGTCGAGGGCCGGAATTATTGGTCTGGCTTTGCTTGCCATGATAGGGATGATTGGCTCCCTTTCCCCAAAAACGCGACACAGTGAAACACGACTTGATGTCTTCTTGGCTGTCCCTTTCAGCGTTCAGTATTCTCAGTGTTGCTTACCTCTTGTAGCTTTCTATCGTTATCTCGTGATTCCGTTTCAGCCTCCCCTGCGTAAGCGACGAGCCTGTCTCTCAGATCACCATCCCACATGGCAAGAATTCGCGCGGCGACCAATGCGGCATTAACACCATTGTTGACTCCCACCGTAAGCACCGGAGTGCCCCGGGGCATATTTGTCATGCTCAGTAGACTATCCATTCCGTCGCCAACACTAGGCTTTATAGGCAGCCCGACGACCGGAATGACTCTTGAGAACGCAGCCACCATGCCAGGTAAATGGGCGGCACCGCCAGCAGCTGCGATGAGAACTTTGATACCCCGAGCCTCGGCTTGCTTGGCGTAGGACGCCATGAGCTCGGGAGAACGATGAGCAGAAGTTATGCGACGCTCAAATGGGATCTGTAGTTTGGATAGCACGTCGTAACAAGTCTGTAGGATATTTTGATCGGATTGAGAACCTGCAGTGACGCCGACAACCGGTGCCGTTTCCGGTGGGGTGGAGATTGCTTCGCCAAGATGGGCGTGGTTGATGTCACTCCTTTCTCGCTGCAGCGTATCGAATGTTTGTAGCAGCGGATACACAGCGTTCTCGGCCTCAGACATGGAGGTACCAACAACAGTGATATGGCCCATTTTCCTGCCAGGTCGAGCGTCGCCTTTTCCATACAAATGACACCATGCATTGGGAACGTGAAGAGCGCGGCTCACAAGCTCCTGGTGGGATTGAGGTGCTGCACCTCCTAGAATGTTAAGCATAACCGCTGGCGATCGAAGCCTTAGGCTTTTTTCTGGGATTGGCAGGTCCAGTATGGCCCTTAAATGAGCAGCGAATTGAGACATCCCGCAAGCTTCAATGGTGTAATGGCCGGAGTTGTGCACGCGAGGAGCGATCTCAAGTACCTGCACTGTATCATCCTGTAATAGAAACATTTCTACTCCAAAAACTCCCTTGCCCGGAAAGGCGTGAACGGCACGTTTGGCAAGGTTTTGGGCCGCTTGAGCGACGTCTTGGGAGATTCCGCGCGCTGGTGCGTACACAAGCTTGCAGATACTGTTCTCCTGGATGGTCTCCACAGTAGGGTAGGCCAGTACGCCGTCTTTTGTCTTCACGACCATGACTGCTAGCTCTTTTTTAAAGTCCATCCACCGTTCTGCATAAAGTCCTCCTGTGCCGAGCTCTGCCATAGCATTGCGAAGATCAGATTCGGATCGCACAGCACGATTTCCTCGGCCATCATAGGCTTGCTTTCGTGCCTTTAACATGAAAGGGTAGCCCAGCTCCCGTGCGGCAGAGGCCAAGTCTCTTTCGTTGTTGACGACGATCGCATCTGCCGTTTGAACATTGTAGCGTTTCAGGTGTTGTTTCTGCTCGAATTTGTCCTGAATTATGCGGATGGTCCTCCAACTTGGTTCGATGCGAACCTCACCATGGGAGAGTTCTTCCAGGATGTCGGTATCAACATGCTCAATCTCCACAGTCAGCAGATCGCAGTCGTCGGCGAGTTCTCTGACGGCTTCAGCATTTGCGAAAGATCCGTTCACGTGCTTTGGATGTGAATGGACCTGTTTTGCAGGCGCGTTCGGAGAGTCGAGTACTCGGATGGGGATATTTAGATTGTTGGCCTCTTCAGCAAGCATACGGCCCAACTGTCCACCTCCAAGAAGGCCCACACGTGGAAGATCATCTGTTAGACAGGACATTGTAGTGCAGCAATGTGGTGATTATGGCCTGTGGAGTACTGGCTAGCTTCACACAATTGGGCGGAATAGCTTAGCTTGCGTGGGCATGTGTTCTCCCTTGGTCGGTGGCAGCGAATAATTTGACAATGACGAGAGTGCGCTAACCAGGATCGTTTTGGAGTTTATCAAAAACGAAAGTCACGTGAAGTTTGATTCCTGCTTCCTCTTACCTCGAAACCTAATCTTAATACTGTCAACCACCCGAAGGTATTGCACCTAGAGGCTATTTGTAGTAGTTCCAGGCCTTGGAAATGTTCGAAGCAATTTTCTGAGATCTTGCTGCATTGTGTGGGTTGTGGGACGAGGTCAGCTTCAGCCAGTCACATTGCTCCTTTGTGTGAAAAAAAAAGTCCTAGTATCGCGTTTCCATTAGTGTCCATCTATACCTCACACATGGGTCAGATGCAGCAGCAAACAGCGGCATTCGTGGGTGGCCAATGTTAGCCGAGAAGGTCGGCGGATGAGTTACCGAGCAAGCAAGGAGCGCTCCACCCACGCACGTGTCGTAATCCGCCGCACAACCACCCCGCTAAACGCCCTCGGAGTAAATCCTCAGCTCTTTCATAGAGGCCTCCCTGTTCGATTCCCCGTTGCTTCACATCTGTCGTGACTTTTGTAGCAACCTTATGTGGCGATCGGCGACAGGCGGGGTGGAGCATGACGACGAAAGGCTTTGACGATCTTCTCGATTTTTTGCTCGACGAGGTGGCTTTTCGGGGCTTTCAAGGTTAGTCAGCATCTCGTGATCGGCCCTTTCGGCTTTGAACTGCGACAGCGATCTTGCCCAGTATCTCTAATGCATTCCTGCTTTTGCTGTTCTTGACGGGCTACGACCGCTAGTGCAAATTGCAGGCCGTGTCGGAACAAGCATGGCAGTATTGAAAGTGGCAGCTACACTAACAATCATGGCCGACAGGAGCGAGCGTAGACGATTTTACTCATTTGGTGGCAAAATTCTACCAGGAATCGGATGATGCTACCTCGAGGGCTCCGGGCGCTTTGCTCACGACAGCATCAGGCAGCCCAGCGACGGATGAGGAGCTTCTTCGGAGGGTTTGGAAATGGTTGACCAGCCATCCTGATATCTCTGTTGGCGAAGACGGAGGAGGAAACGGACTCTCGTATGATGAAGTTAAAAACCAAGGCGACAATACTGAAACTGATGTTCCGTCTCAACTGCGACCCTCAAATTTGAACCAGGAGCCGGACGTGTCTTCAGCGGTTGCAACATGTGATACTGAGCCCAAGTCACCGCATCAACCCAAACATGCTTCACAACACAGCGAAACCGATTTGGCAACCATACACGAGCAGGTGAGCATCCGAGCTGTTGATACAGGCGCGTCCAATCCTGCACCTGCTTCCGCCGATAGAGGTGCTGCAAAGACAGATCGATCTGGACTTCGATTATATGCGACACACGAGCGAATCTGGCGAGCGCTTGCTGGCCACGAGGTGGATTGGAGACGAGTTCCCAAAATGGAAATGGACTTGCTCTCGATCATAGCTGCAAACGGCGCAGAAGGCATACTCCAAGCCACGTTGGTACAGTTGAGTGGGCAAGACAAAAGATCAGTCCCGCATCGGACCGATCGACTGCATGCTAGTGGTTACATTCGCAAAAGCAAAGTGCTGGCGAGAAGTTCCCATACCAGTCTCTGCGTGCACAAAAGATTCGTTCAACTCGATCGTGACGAGCCCAAGAAACACGCGTCCGACGAGATAGAGACATATGCAATCCTCAAAGACGGCGTTGTTTCCTACGACGAGTTGCTAACATCCGCCTTTTCTCTCCTGCGCGCCCACAACAATATCATGACGCTCGGGGACCTGAGGAAATGTTTGGTATTGATGGATGCCTCAAGCTCATGGAAGTTTTGCTGATTTGGTATAGGGATTTCGCCCCAAAGCGCACCAATCAAGGCTCTTCTACCGGATGGCGACGAGGCTAGAGAAAATGGGCTGTTTGCAGCGTGTAGCAGCTAAAGCTGCTGACAACGGATCTGGAGAACGGCGATTCCGATGCCTAAAGCTCTTGCGAGAACCGAATGATGACGATTATAGAGAGTTCGGGAAATTTGGTCGAAAGCAGGACAAAGAGGCCTCGGAGCCTAGCCAAGACCTTGAGCCTTCTCAAGATCACCAAGGTACTATGGAAGATTTCTTTGCAGACGACGATGACGACGAGACTTCGACATCGCGGATACCGCCCCAATGGACGCCGGACATCCCACATGCCAACTTTCTATATAATCTAATCAACAACAGTGGGCCTCAGGGGTTGACGTCCAAGGTAAGCCAGCCACCCAACTGAATGCACAAGAATTCTTAACCAAGATTGACAGGAAATCCGTTTCCGAGCCGTGGGCACTTTCTGGAGACGTTCACTCGATGTTTCATTAGGCAGGCTCTCCGATGCCTGGAATGTGACGCAACCCCCGCATCTTCGTCACCTAGCTATCATTCGCGACACCGTCCAAACGGCGAAAAGCTCCCAATACATCTATCGAAGCTTTCATAACTTCCAGAAGGCTGTAGATGCAGGACAGGCTGAATGGGAGGCAGTTATACCGCCAGAAGTCTCTGCCTCAAAGCAGGGGGCTAAAAAGGACATGTCAGCGATTGCGCCAAACATGGACGACTTGGGGTTTTCAACTATCCCAGAAAAGCAATTTGCGTCTTCTTCAGGGGGTTCAACGCTTTCTGAGTGCGAACGTCAAGCAAAGATTCCGAAACAAGGTTTATTCCATACCGATCCGGTCCTGAAGGTTTCGGATGATGGTACAGTGTGTGTGGACTGGGGCTCGAAACGAATCATAGCGAAGAGTCGTCGCTGGAAGCACGACGATATATCTAGTGCACTTCCCCGCCTGCGATCCAGAGGCCAAAATACAAGGGGTGAGACGGCGGTGAGAGAGAAGAAAGCAATTGGACGCCCGAGGATACCAAATGGCCCTACGGATAGGAAGGAGGCACGTGCGAGAGCCATGGCTAAAGGAAGAACCAACATAATTGGAGATGGCCTGGCCGAAGTTGAAGATAGGACAGCTTCATCTCCGTCTAAACGCAAGTCTCAAAGGAGCAGCCGAAGAGGGGCGGAGCCGGCAGCGAAGCGGCTACGTGTTGCAGAGCCTTCGCCTCACCCCGTTTCAGTCCCATCATCACCGTACGAACCAGGGAGAGGTGAAGCCATGGATGCCGATCTGGATATGCAAGGTCAGTACCAGCAGCAAACAAGCTCAGGTCAAGTTGAGAGTACTGCGAGGGCGAGCGGACGTGGGTCTCGAAAGCGCAAGAGGCCGGAAGAGACGGATGATCCTCTCATAACCGCTCAGCCTTATGGCGATCCGCTATCGAAGGTGCTCATCAATCCGCTAGGATCTGAAAAGCCTCTCAAAAAGCCTAGGCCTGGTCGTCGACCCAAGTCTATCGTTATTGTTGTCAAAATTGGTCACAGTCGCCGGTCAGTCTGGTCAGAGCTACTCTCATCGGAAACCAGCGCGGGTTTTGAGACCTCGGACGATCATATCACGCGAACAAATGGATCAAGTTCAATGGTGCCAGAATCGTCGAATGGCATTGTCACGGCATTGAGTGGAGGATCGGGGGATAACTTGGCTGACGTGGAGGAACATAACGCTGCCCACAGCCCTGTGGACGCAGAGCCGTCTCAACCTGCAGTCTCCAAAGAACTCGACGGCTTCACAGAATTGATACGCGGCCCTCGTGCACCACGAAGTCTTAGGTCAACTCAGCAAGCAAGCTTTGTCGAGCTTGTGCCAGCCCCTTCTGCAATTGTAGAGCAAGGGAGTGACATAGAACCCTCTCCGACTTACAACTTCCGAAGACCAGCTCGGCCTGTGACAGTAGCAAGACGTGGCTCGGACAGGACCAATAAGAAGGGAAGCAAGCGAGCTGCTACGCAGAGACGAGTGAATGAGAAATCTAAGTTGGCTGATGATATCTCTTCTCAAAGTGCTCCTCAGGAAGCAAAAATTGGCGAGGAAATTGTGATTTCGAGGATAGCAGGCCCTATAACACTTGATGCCGAAGTCTCGGGTTCAATTGACGACAGCCTTCGAGCAGAGCAGACTGACTCAGCTGAAAAGCAACAGTTCGATGCAAGTCATCCTCCGAGGGACCTTCATACGGAAGAGGAAAACAAGGAATCTTCCCAGCAGCCAGATTCAGAGGCAACGGCAACGGCAAAAGTCGCTGGACAAGACATAGATTGTGGTAGAAGTGACGACCATGCGCCTACCACTCAGCCAGACACAAACATGGAGAATGACGAGAACAACAACCTTGCTCAAGCCGGAAGAGATGACTCCGTTCCTCAGGACGTGAGCAGACAAGGAAATCGACCTTTCGGAGAAGATGACCCAGCAATTCATAAGAGGAAAGGTCGAGCAAGCTATGGTAAGAAGCGCGGTATAGCCATTTCTGGGGGGTATGTCAGCCTTTCGAGAGCAAAGACGATCATTGAAATTATTAGGCAGGCAGGCGGTGTTTTCCCTGGGGGAAATGCAATTTACTATCCCTTTATGACTGCTTGGGGTGACAGTCACGATGGAACCCTGCCGGATCGAAGAACCTTACACCGCGTACTCAAGAATCTTGTAGAGCAAGCAAGACTTCATAAAGTCGTATTCGCATTCAAGGACGACACTGGCGCCGTCGTGATGAGGCACGTGCTTGTTTTGCCTGAGGAGGACCTAGACTCTGAAAAGGTCCGAGAAACCCAGAAGCGAATCAGAGATGCTCATCCCTTCCAATTTCTTCCTCCTGGAGTCACAGTTTCCAATGAGCTCAAGGAGCGCATGAAGCGAACTCTGCGAGGAAGCTTCGAGCCGAATGCTCCCAATGACGCACCTGCGCAACGCGCAACTTCAAAGAACACAACAACACCTGACATTCCCAGCACAGCAGATGAGACTACTGCAGCCAATGACGCATCCGAACCGCAGCGGCCTGGAGAAAATCGCACAACTGCATCCCTAAACTTAGTTAGTACTCCATACAAGTCACCCAGCGCTCGATTTCTCGCCGACGACTCTGTCACTGTCGATCGCCTCTTTCCGGAATCGAGCTCTACCTTCAAATCGAGTCCAAGAACGCCAAGGGCTACAACAAATCGCTCACGGAAGTCAATGGAAGGCACTTCACGAGGCCGCGGTAGATCGTCGGCGCCCTCACGCCGACCTGCTCCAGATGCTGGTCAAGAATACAGGTCTACCCTGTATCAACGAGCTCTGGATCGCTTACGCACACGGCAGGCGAGTGGTGGCAATATTGCTTCTCAGCTGAGAAGAGACACCTATAGGGCTAGCCTATCTGCTGCCTTTGGTGACAAGCTCATTTTCATCAACAAAGGCCCAGCAACTTTCGACCCCGATTATGCAATCACTCAGGTTTTCACTATCATGGACCCTCAACAAGAATTTTATGCGAATACTGGTACTTTCTCCACAAAAAGCAATGTTGTCAAGCATGCACGTCTCGAGTTATGGCAAAATCTGGACAAGCAAGAAGCATTCGAAAATGATATGCCCTACGACATTGAAGACATACTCTCCCGTGGACAGTGTAATGCAAAGAATTTGATACCTTATGGAGAAGAACGCGCCGACAATGCTTCGGACAGATTGAACTACGAATTAGCGCTGACTAGCAAGTGGGAGGAGAGCATCCGTCTCGACAAAGATTGGGAGCATAGCCACGGGAGTAAAAAATTGAGGGAAATCCGCTTCATCAATCACAATTTGACCGATCCTCGCCTTGTTCAGCCATCGAGACAGACGGAGATAGACTGGACAAATCCAGAGAGCGAGCATTTAATCTCGGAAGATGACGACCCGGCTACTGTGCCCACAAGAGATCGCCTTTCCCTAAAGCCAAGCGTGGTGCTTCATCCAGTTCGCCCGTCATCAACACCACAGCCTGACACTTGGCAAGATACCCGCCTGTCTTCTGTACTAAATTCTTGGCAGTGGTCCCCCTCGAATCTCAATCCAACTTGGCCGGGAGTACAACCACCACAAGCTGTACATGGAGTAAAGGGCGTTCTGGTTCCTGAAAGAAAGTCTGAAAGCGTAGTACCGAAGCGCAGTTCCCGAGGCCGTGTCAAGCATGCCTTGCCCAGAGGTTCTCAAGGAGATCAAGTCGAGGACGCATCTCCAAATTCTTCATCCCGCAAGGAACGTCGAGGATACCTAGAGATTTACAGACCAACTGTCAAACTAGACTCAGTTGAGAAAAGGGCCTTGTCAGTGGCTGTTGCGGTAGTCCGCGCGCTAACAAGCGGAGTTGAGCAAAAGGAAATCAACTGGGGTTTGGTTGCTCAGGCTTGTCGCTACATGCACGATGGGCTCACGCTCAGGAAGTGCTGGACATCACAGAGGCAGAGAACTAAAAAAATGACCGACGAGTTCCAGGTAAAGTTTCAAGCCTGCTTTCTAACCGCCTATGCGAAAGGTGAAATACCGCATCTGGATTACTCAAACGTGGAAAACTTCGATTGGCCCTGGCTTGTAGATTGGGCCAAGAAGGTATGCACTGACGACACCACCGTGGATCAGCCCAAACTTGAGCGGCTGCCATCCGGAGGCCGTCGTGCAGTCATTCAAGATCACGATGTTTCGAAACTCGACTACGACGCTCTCTTCAGCGAAAAATTCTTTGAAAAAGTCGCAAGCGCCCCCTACAGAGATGCGCTTATAAATCGGTCCGTTTTCTTGTCTCCGCTCAACGCACTTAGCAACGTGCATCCCCTAAGCCCAGGTTGGCAACGAAAGTACATGCAGCCTCCAGTCTTGGACGTTGCCAAGTCTTGGATTCGCGCTAATTGCCTTACTCCAAGTGCGACTTTCGATAGCGAAGCTGCAAGCACCAAGCTGCGCCAACTCCCTCAGGAAACGATCAAGGCCGCGCTTGACAGCATGCTCGCCGATAAGGTGCTGCGGCAAGTGAAGAAGAATATGACTCTCCCAGAAAGGAGTTTCGACCTGACAGAATCATGGATGTCTTCGTTCCGCAGGCCGCTTGACCTACAGGATTTCAAAGAAGCAGCGCAATACAAGCAGCGATTGGACCTTGCCTTTGAGGAGCATGATGACGACAGCACTGAGGATGATGGCAGCCAAGACGCAACTCGAGGTACTATGGTTTTGCCACTCGCTAATGATGGCTGCGTCCTTGCAGTCCTCAATCTCTTTGCTGGAGACTACGTAAGACTTGAACCACACTTGCCGCCAACGATCGACGACATTAATGCTCCGGATCCAAAGCTGAACAAATGGGGGTTTGTCGCCCCTGGATATCAGACCGCGCAGATGGATCGGAAGAAGCTCAACTTTGACGTGGAAATCCTGCCGACCAAGAAGTACATGTATGGAAATCCCATCAAAGAGCAGCTCGCAGCCGAACAAGTCTGTACTCCGCCAGGGTCGGAGTTCTTGGCGGACAACTTGGTGACTCCGCTGTGGTATGATATCAATGGCCATTTCATCCCCGACGTTTGGCATATGGTCCTGGTCTCGATTCTGGCCAGCATCATCAGTCGTCCTGGGGCTGACGTGGAGACGATTGTTGGCTGCTGCAAAGGGAATCTTGAAGGCCAAGATGCGTTGCTCTGCCTGCAATGGTGCGAGGAGGCAGGGATTCTGCGACGAATTGGGTTTGGCTGGACGACGGATGACTGGTGGTGGATGGCATTCGCGGATGGCCTGCGTATGGAGACGAATAAAGAGAAGCGTGGCAATGACCGGTTGAGTGAGACTCTGGCTGACAAGTGAAGTTGGTATTAGGAACTGGTTTTCATGAGGCCGTGCCTGTACCATTTGAGGGGATCGACTGAATCAATGCACTGCAATCTCATGTGGTTTTTACCGATAGGAGCTTAGTGCGGTAGCTTAGTTTGAGATAAGGAAGTCTTAAACTAGAACAAACTCGGCGGTTGTAGCTTTGAAAATTAAATTTTACCCAATTTCCGGGCCGTAACCGCTCATTCTCCCTTTTGTGCATGATCCCCAAGCGTTCATAAGCATGCGGGTGGCTATTCGACATGTCCAGAACCAGTGTCATTTGCTCTTTTCCGCTGTCAGCTGTCACATTTTCGTTTAAAAAGCTAGCCCGATAGAACTCTTCATTGATTTTCCCCTCATCGACAATTAAACACCAGACTGGAACTATTTCCCAAACGCCGCGCTCCTCTTGAGTTATCACTTCTTGAGTTTCGGTAGAATACAAGGTCACCGGTATTTCATGCGTCCTTTCCGCCCCTCTTGAAATTTGGTTTTGTGCCGTGATGTAATCTCCACCTTTTAAGGGCATGTCGTGTGTGAAAAAAATCTGTTCTGAAAAGGAGCCAGATTCGTCTAATTAGAGATGTAGAGTCCAGCAACGGGCACGAAACACGGATGTTGAACTAATCAACAGATATGAACAGTTTCGAGCTACACCGCCTGTTGATATTCAAATAATTCTCATATACGTAAAAGCACGGTGTTCATCTTACTTTGGAACTCAGACGCCAGATCAAAATATGAGACGAGACGGACCAGGACCTTTGTTCACGCTAAAGTGTACGCTAATCTCGTTTCATCTTCTCAATCTCTGAGCAGAGAACCTCCACAGTTTCTGCTTCCTTACAAGCTCGTTCAATTCAGTCATTTCAATGCTGAACTCTTGCACCACACTGCGCCCTGTCATGATCCCTGGGAAGGCATCGATCTCTAGAAGAATTTGATGAGCGGCGCGAATGCCGATGCATGAAGGGTCTTGCACATGCAGGGCAAAGCCGCATACAATATTTCAGTTGAGCCGCACCACTGCACCGTAAAAACTGGAGAGCGCTGCTGCCGCCTACGAGATCGTCAGCTATGACGCTCTGTCACCTCTCTGCTTTCTTGCCTCGTTTCGCTTGCCTGCTGCTCTGAATCGTACCACTGCGGCATATTCACGCACAACCGAGCCAATGCCCCGAAGCCCACCAGATCGACCGGAACGAGTATCTTGATGATCTCCAACAGAGGAATTACGTATCTAGAAAATGCGCCGATGTTGTGGAACATTGCATCGAAGCCGCGGCTGAGGTATTGGCCCGTTTCCGCCACAGGGGAACAAAGCCGCCCGCAAAAGGGCAACGTCATATAGTTTTCAGCCTGGCAGCCTTATCTGTGGGCCAAATCACTCTGCGGTCTCGAGACAGTGCTCTGTTCCGTTCACATCGAGCTTAAATACCTAGATTTCCTACAATAATTCCTTCTCTCGCGCTTTTGAAATTCCTGCTAACCAGTCCTTTCCATAAGCTACCGATGGTTAATTGTGGACTCGACATGGAAACACTCCTGGAGCAGATCGATGTGTTTGCAAGTCGGGCAGATGAAGATACTCAACGACAGCTCTCTAATGCACTCAGAGCTAAGTCAGTGAATCTCGAGTCCTCTAATGATACGATGCATAGGATTGTATACCAAGTTAGTCATTACCATCGTCCTAATTCATCGTAACACTGAATCGGCAGTAGCCCATCGAGTTAGCGATCACTCAGGTCGCGGCAGATCTCGACATCTTCAAGATTCTGGCATCTGTTGAGACTCCGCAGAGCTCTCTCGATGTAGCAAAGCGGACTGGTGCAGACCCACTGCTCATCAGTGCGACATCCACATTCCCACGATCGGACCCCGGCTCACTTGACACAGGTCGAATTCTGCGTTTTCTCGCTTCTTTCCGTATCATCGCCGAGAACAGAGAAGATTCTTATACGGCTTCTCATGTAACGAGGACATTAGCGCAGCCGGGCGCTCAGGGCGGAATCGGCCATCAGTGAGAGCTAACAAGGCGGAAGACGCAATTGCTGTTTCGCTGATGCTGTCGCATAGTTTCTATTTCTTTAACCCTATCCTGCAAATTCTTCCAAAGTGGCTCAAAGACCATCAATACCGTAATGTCTCAAGCTCATTCGACTGCCCATTTCAGAGAGGATTTGGCACCGACCAGCCACTCTTCCCCTGGATGCAACATCAACCTGAGCTGCTGGGCTATTTTGTCCCCTTCATGAATGACTATCACAAGGGAAAGCCAGAGTGGACAACTGCAGGGTCTTTTGATGCGCAGTGCAAAGATTGGGCCGGGCAAAACCCTCTCTTCGTTGACGTCGGCGGCGGGATAGGGTCTCAGTGCGTAGCTTTCAAGAACGCGACACCAAATATACCTGGACGCGTGATACTGCAAGACTTGCCTCAAACTCTAGCTCAGTCGCCCCAACATGAAGGTGTCGAGAAGATGACTTACGATTTTTTTACTCCGCAACCTATCTTGCGTACGTGACTTCATTTCGTCAAAGTGACCAGGCTAAGTCTGATTTAGATGCGAAATACTATTATCTACGCAACATCCTACACGACTATCCCGATGATAGATGCGTGCAGATCCTGAAGCACATCTCGAAAGCCATGAGTTCAGAATCGATCATACTCATCAACGAGTTGGTTGTCCCCAGCACGGGTGCTCATTGGCAGGCCACACAAATGGATCTCGCCATGATGTGTGCTATGGGGTCCATGGAGCGAACCGAGAAACAATGGAGGGCTTTGCTGGCAGAAGCCGGACTTAAAATACTCAAAATCACAACGTATGGGATGTTCATGGGGGATAGTCTTATTGAAGCTATTCCGGGGTCGGCTTAGCCTTGGAATGTAAAGTGCACGTCATATAATGCTACCCTTTGCAATAAGACTGTCTAGGATTGACTTCCTGAGCCCAGAGACGATTACCAGTGCTGGGCGTCATGGCCTTCTTGTTGAGTCTGAGACGCAGTCACTCCATCGCTTCGCCGCTCGTAGCGAGGACAGCCTCAATGATACTCTCCGAGTCTGCATCCTTGGTCTAGACGCCAGTTATTTATAAACCGGACGCATGCAAGGGGGATTGCCATTGCTTGAGACTCCGCTCGAGTGAGGCAAGTTTCGTCATCATAGTCAGATCGTGAGCGGTCATCTTCCATGACGCATGTACGTCCGGCACCACATGCTCATCCCCTTCTCTTGTTTTGCTACGATATGATATGCTTGGCTGCGAACGGAAAATCTGCTCATCACGCACTTCCTGTCATCAGCAAATCCTGATGCAGTTGGAAAGGGCCAAGCAAGCCCCTGAACTTACTTCAAATAGCTTTCAAAAACATGTGCAGTTCTCTTTGTCCGGGCTTCAAATTTCTCGACCGGAATACGGCGTCTGTGCCGGCTTTTTTTCAAACGGCGCTTCCGAAAACCTCTCATCATAGGACATGACCAGCTCTTGCTGTATTATCAGAATGAAATTGAGAGGGTACAGGCGTGTGCATGGCTGTCATCGAGGCTTGGGGGCACCCCGTCATAATGTAGTAGGATAAGGGTCGAGAGTCCAAGACTGGGCCATTGCGATGATCGAGATGACAAAAAGACCGAGCCTCGTCTCAAATGCATCATGATTCGCTCTGCTTCGAGTCCTTCCCAAAGCCCTAGATCTCTGCCGTTCGTGAAATTGCAGGCCGCCTGCCAAACTTATCGGCAAACCAACAGCAGAATAGCTTCATTAGGTGCGGTTACAAGTATTGCGTCCAAATTTAGAATCTTTTCCACAAGGTTGAGGCAGCAAATGCAGTCAATTCGGTATCTTTCTGTTCCACCTCGATCCTCACCTACATTGAGCCTACTTCGTTTCGCCAAAGTTATATCCGTAGGAAATAGATACAGTTCCATCGACAGTGACTTTAGCGTAGGTTTGGTATCATCCGCTTCGCAGGGGCAGTGTTCGCAGATAATGTCCGTTTTCTGTTGGATCTTACGCTCTCAGATGCAGCCCCGTCCCCTCCAAAATCTCTCGACATTTTCGGGCCTAAATCATTGAGCACTACTTCTTCGCCTATAGAAGTGAGGGGCTTAATGGGCCAATTTCGGGTTTTCCATGTCTGCAACACTCTCTCCGCTACCTTCGACAGGAACTTGAGCTTTTCCGCTCTTATAGGAGTCGAGCTCACCACTTTCACCTCATTTTGAATGACTGCCAAAATTGAGTCGTCCGGTTCAGCAGCTGGTATAAACCGGAGAAAATCATCCAGTGTTGTAAGAGCCTCGTTAGGGATCTTAGGGAAATGTGAGAATAAGGCGGAAATGAAGCTGCTGCAAGGACTTAGCAAATCTTCTGATTTGATAGCAGCTTTAGCATCGACCGCGGCTTGCGTGAAATCTCTGAACTCTTCCGTGAAATCCTGTTTTTCTTCTTGAAACTGGCTCTCAGTTTGTGATGGAAAATATAAATCAACATAACTTTGACTATGAGTGGCGTCATTTTTTGTTCTGTCAGCTCGGTCCACCAATTCCGTGACTGCGCGTTCACTACTACCCACGCTTTGCTGGTACTGCTTTACTCCAGCCTTGGGGTCTGCGCCGCAACGAAGGAACAGAGAAAAGGTTCCCTCTCTTACGGCGTTCTGGAAGTCAACAGTATGTGTGACTTTACATATATGTTCCATGAATAGTGCCCAAGGTGATACTTCTGAGTCCAGTCCAATATTGGGGTCCTGACCCGATTCTAGCAGATTGCGAATGGTTTGCAAATGACCAGCTGTCCACTCCGGTTGCTTGATAACCACATGGAGAGGTGGCTCGTCCAAATCATCAAACAGCGTTGGCGCTTCGCGGAGCTTTAGAGATACGTAACGGTGCAATCCCGCCTGAAGGAGTCTTGTTCGAAAATATGCAGTAGATGAAATTTTGAGGTCTTCGAAGCAAGTGATCCTCTCATGCCAAGAAGGCGAGTAGAGCCAATCTCCAATGCTCTCAACAAGATCGGCTGCACAAGCTTCAGAGGCTACCAACGCTTCGTTCGCGTATAGAAGTGCTTCGTGCAGAAATTGCTGAGCGGTGCGATCCTGGCTGATATCTGATTCTGGTTGAAATGTGCTCTTCAGGATTGCGACATGAGCTTTAAGAATTGATAAACTCGTTGAAAATGATGGTTTGGCCTTCGCAGTAAGATAGTTGTCCATATCTCGTGTGAGCAAGAAATCCCTGACTGTTCGGTGAAGAAATTCGATGGTGGTACCTTGCTTTTCCAATAGGCCACCACACCTAGCGTTTATGCGGCGTTTGCAATGGCCTTCCAGCGTGTCGATATCCCCTGGGGAGAGTGGGGATATAGTCATGTGGATTGCATAGTCTTCATCCTCGTATTCATGCTCGTGCATGCCATAAATAAGGAAGTGCAGAGGCTGTAACGCACCGACTGCAATTTTCAGGTATCCAGCTGTTTTTTCGTGATAAATCGGCTCCACAATCTCTAGCATGTGCTTAAAGAAGGGCTCAAGTTCTGTAGGGAAACTCTCAAGCCTCTTACGAAGATCATGTATTGTGTCGCCGTTGGTCAGGCCGTTCCGGAGTGAATTTGTAACAAGGAACACCCAAAGGAATACGCCGCTGGCTTTATCAGTGATGCTATTGATAATTATTTGCTTTTCTTGCAATCCAAACGTCGATCCTTTCCATGTCGAGTGCTCCCCTAGCCGGCTCTCTGCGTATTGTGTTATATCATTTCGGGTCAGGTCCTCCAGGTATATCTTTTGACAATCGTCATTTCCAAAAGCGTCGACGAAGACGTTCCAGGGCCGACTTGAAAGGCATAGTTTAATATTCGGTGACTGTGCAAGTTTCTTGAGAACTTCGCAGAGTCCGAGTTGGTCTCCTTCAAACTCGTCAAGCCCATCAATGAAAAAACAAAATCGAAAAGGCTGATTCAAGAGACTCGGAAGAGCTTGCAGAATTTGAAGCATCTCGGATGTTGTCCACTTCAAATTCTCCTCAGTACCTGTAGTTTGAGCCTTCTTCCAGCGCTGAGGACAGAGCTTGGCTATCAAAACAGGGGATATGCAGAAAATCTCAAATAGAAGTGTTCTCAGTAGTCCGTCTTGAGATTTTTGCATAGGTGTGCCTGCACTCCAGAAAAAATGGGTTGCGAAAACAAGATCACAGCGCATGAACTCTGCCCATTTTTCAAGCTCAAATCTTGTACTGTCATGGTCCGCAAGGAACTTCATTAAGGTTGACTTCCCGCATCCAGGCTTGCCTGCTATCCAGAATATTCCATGTTCGCTCCTTACCCAAAGAGGGAATCGGGCTTGCAGTTGAGATTCCGATTTTTTTGGCTCCATTATCCATCGAAAGGTCTTTTCATGTGCGAGAGAAATATTAGTATGCCGTACTGGCCGTGTAGAAAAGTTCAGACTTTTTAGTACAGCTTGTTCCCTTGCGATGTCGCCGAGCTGCTTCTCTGCCAATGCTAGTCTTAAAACCCCTTGCGAAAGAGTTTCCGCCTCATCCGATTTCAACGGTCTGACGGTGTCTAGGCTCATAGTCTTAGGAGGTCCCCGTTGCTTATCTTTTGCTTCGGAATATAGGTAGCTTATGAGGACGTCATCTCCAGGTAAAGGTTTTATCCACTTAGGCGGCTTCTCGGATGGTCGCAAAGTGAAACCTTCGAGAATGTCTTGTAGTTCCTGAAATTGCACATCCAGTTTGTGCAGAGACTCCATGATATTTTTGAGAGTCGACCCCTGGCTGTTTCTGAGCTGCCGGCTCTCTTCTATCAATGTCATCACCATTCCCATGGTAGTAGACTGCTGATCGCTATTGCATTTGTCAGATATACATAGATATTTAAGACACTCACCCCAAACTTGCCTGAGTAGGGGGAAATAGTGGAGCCAGATACTCTTTTGAATCCTGTCGATCCTCTCTGTCATATCATGGATTTTTTGGCCGTTCCAGGCCGATTTTAAAGCGGCGACAAAGCTTCGGACGTGGCGCCAGCGTCCATCTTTGACTTTGAACCCTTGAAGAATTTCGAGAAGTTGATGACAAATAATCTCACTCTGTCGTGCTAGATCAACAATAGCTTTCATGTGGACTCCCTCTGGTGCTTCACTTCCATCCCCACGCAGCCTTACGCTAAATGCGCGCAGCTTGTCATACACATTTTCTAGCTCATCATTACGGTCAGAAGCACCATCCACTGAATGATAGATATCGGACCCCGTTGAAAGCACCGTGGAGACAAATTGAACGAATTGCACGACGCTCGCAGCCAGCCCCAGTGCAGCAAGTCCTTCCATGGCAGAATTAAAATCTAAGAGTGGCACATCCAATGGTGCCTCGGTTCGTCACAAATGATACTCAGGGAGAATTACTTGACTCAGTATATGTACAACATGTTGGTGGATGAACGCACTGGCTCCGACGTCCTGACAGACAATCGTCCGACAAAAAGGCTGGATCTCTTAACCGCCGTCCGTTGCTGCGCCTCGTTGTGCCTTGCTGCGCCCCTTAAGAGCTATCGCATTGTGCCTGTTCCACCCTGACCCTGCACGCCTTGCAGTGATGGCATAACACAGAGTGTTATGGAGCCACGGAGAAAACAATAATCGTGCGATGCGCCCTAGAATACGTTTCGTGCATTAGATGCCCCACGGGGCAACGGCAGTGACGGTTCTGCCCTGAACAGCCTCATCTATAAACTACATGTACAAATCCGCAGAAAATTACCGTCCAGCCTATCTTAACTTTAACTCGGTCTACTCAAATTGAACAGATGAAATAGACTTTGATTTATCAAAATCACAATTGTTGCTGTCGCTTCGTGAGATAGAATAGTCAAGCTTAGTTCGTAGGTCCGTAGTGTTGCTGAACCTGAGCCTAGGCTAGCAGGTTCGGCTCCGAACCTCCTCCGAACCTCCGAGCTTCAGTATATATAGTTCGGTTCATGGACTAGATAATAAACAACTTTCCACTCTCACACATACACCGAACCATTCAGCAACAATAGTATCTAACTGACTTGATGAAAATCCAATAGATAACATATAATAACTATAATTACTGTTTCGGCTCCCTCTCCCCTCTCTCGCACTCGATTTCCTGGTCATCTGTGCGATTTTGGTCGAAGAAACGCACCCGCATCAGGCCTGTCTCGCTGCCTGCTTGTGTCCCTGTCCTTGCTGCCCATCTAGCGTCGACATGTATCCTGTCCAGATGCGGGCAGCTCTACTCTCTCACCGACCGGGTCTCTCGGGGCTCCCCTTCACACCCTGCTCGAGCTGCAATAGCCCCTGTCAGATTCGCAACCCAGGACCAATCCAAAATATGCCTCATTAGGGAACGGCCCTGCTGATGGCGTCCGGGGTCGCCATTCTGCCGTACGCCTCAGCCCTCTCTCAACAAGATTTTTGGTGGTACGTGCGCGCTTAATCACCACCAAAGGCATCCCATATAGGGGGAGGCTGGGCTCTGATGTTATGGACTGTGGGTAGGGCGGGAAGAGGCGAAAAGTGCGGAGCATCAACACCGACATCCATTGAGCCCGAGGGGGCGCTGCGCTACAGGTAGGACGTGCTTAGACATAGGCATAGCTAGCGTCCTGCAAGGAGGACCAATTAGGCTCTATAGCTAAGTCGAGAGCCGACCTATCCAGTCAATGCGGGTGTCATGCAAGTAGGAGAATGCTCGACCATGCTTACTGCCTTAAGGAACTTCGTTCGGCGCCGATTCAAAGGACAAAATGCCGCACCGATTGCGTATTATATTCAATAATGTTAGAATGGGGTCGAGCGACAATTCAATCTTGCCTCTGGTGTTGCCTTTCATTGGAAGCCCACTGTTCCTTGCAGAAGAGATATTGCAGCTGCTGAGGCTGTGCTCTCGTGCTCATCGCATTCCGATCCTTCCGTGCGTGAGCGTTTTCGGGAGCTGAAGACACTTTGACCTGTGGTGGTGTAAAGATCCTTGACCTGCATCCACATGTGGAGATCATCCCACTTCATCAGCCTGTCAACATTGTAGGTCATGGGTTCCGCGGGTTGACCCAGGCCGTCTTGCGTGGTACGGCCCTCAATTGTGTAAGGGCAGCATTTTTGATGGAGCAAACACATGTAATGGTGAACACTCCATAAAAGGAGACTAGGTACGACAGTGGGCGAATCTGGACTTAGACTGACCGCGGCGTTGTATGCGACCATCATTCCTGGCTGTGGTGGGCTATAAATAGCTCGATTCTTGGCGTCATTGCCTATCAAGAACATTGAACGCCCGGCCATATCCAAGATCCACTCCGCTACGTCAGCGTGGCCTGAAATGGTAGCATGACAGCATAATTGTAGCTGTCGCGTCCAGCTTATCTCTCCCAGCTCGTCGAGACTCCTGGGCTCGTACGTAGGGTCGTCACCCTGTTTTGGTTTGAAGCTGATCGCTAATCTATAGTATAGTGGATGGAGTCAATGCGACAGCATTACGCCGTTCGCCGCCGACCAGCAGACCTTACCTCCGCATAGATACCAAATAGTGGTGAACGTCTTAGGGAAGACCAAGCCTCAAAAGATCCAGACCCAAAGAGTGTCTCCCTGCACTTTACAGACCTTGGCTGGAATGATTTGCGCGGCCTGAGCGCCAGAATCTCCTGTGAATGCACACTTGGGATGCTACGGGACGCCATCAGGGGTGTGCGGAGACATTTCATTCGCAAGGTAGTCTCGGCGGCGACAATCTTCTGACTGTGATACTTGAGATGATTGCCAATATCTTGGCTATCAGGAAGAAACGGTCCGGATAGATTGGCCTGGAGAAAATCGTACACAATTATCAGCTCCGTTGTTTGATCCTCACGATCTGTGATTGGAGTACCCTTGACGTTTGCAAACGCGAGAATGCCGTTTTCGACTACGGTAGAGATGGCCATTATAAGCACGTAGTATCTATTACGGTCCTTATGATACTGGTCGCGTATTGCCTGAAAGACACGCTTTGCGTGTTCCTTGTCAACCTGGATATGCTTGAGTTTTGTGAAAAACTTTTTTTGAAATCATAAGCGCGTCTCGAGCGTAGCCTCTATGTCTTGAATCTCCTGAACATAAGAACCACATTCTTTGATGGCTGGGTCGTTCTCGGGTAAGATCTCAGGCAACGGGTAAAAGTTGTCGGGTGTTCGCGGTAAGTAGGCAGGGGGAGGTATCATTGAGAGTAGCTCCACTCCAGGTTTGGAAGTTTCGATTCCAATAGTTGGAGCTTGGGTTTGAGGTAATTGTTCAGAGGGCAAAGGCGAATCACTCTCCGTCAGAGCCGTCTCGGGTTTGGCTCCAGCATCCACTGAAGGCAGCCAATGTAGAACCCGTAGCTTTGAGGATGACATTAACGTTTAACCGCAGAGATGAGGAGACGTGTACAAGTCGGTTCGAAGGCTGAAAGGTAGCTGTTAAATACGGAGTACAGAGGTCCATCTCAGAATATACCCACTAATTTGTTAGTTAACAATTGGTCCATTTTCTGCACTCCAAGGTAGAAACATGATCATAACCTCGAAAATTGAATCAAACGTTAGGTTGAACTATGTCACCCGCGAAGTCTTCGCGCGAGACAAAACTTCTGAAAAGGATCTTTGTACGTTCAGCAACCCTTCAAGGGGGGAGCTAAGAGGCAGAGTAAAGTAAAGCTGGCCCCCTTCGCGTCCGGAGCGCAAGCGAAAGTCGTAGCTGGCGTGGCAGATAACATACTCTTAAAAGTAAAAAGTACGGCAGAATGTGGGCCTTTGAGAAATGGATAAGCTTTTGCAAGTGATATCTCGATTTGACGCTTCGTATTAAATTCCGTGGGCTAAAACGCTACCAACAAGTCTTAAACACATGTGTTAAACACATGCCTTCCATTATAAGTTCCTTAAGCCGGAACCCAACTTTTCAAATCCCACTCCTACATGCCTGATGTTGCTCTCGACTTCTTCGACCTGCTCTCCTGCCCTCTTCTTATGCTCGCCCGCCTCACTGAGCACCTCTTGCTGAAGCTCCTCCTCCAAGCCTCTCGCCTCCTTCCTTTTCTCCTCCACCGCCGTCTGTGCCCTTTGTCTCTGTCCCTCATACCTCTCCTTCATCTCCTGTAACTCCGCCATAACCTTTTGCGCACCACCCCTCGCCCGCGACGCCAGCTCCTCTCCTTCCACCCCACCACCCCGGACGCCTGCCTTCCGCATCAGGGACACAACCGCACCCTTGGGTGGCAGAACCGTGCCGGGCATGTTATCCTGCACCGTCTGCTTGATATCGCGGTACATGTCAACGATGTTCTGAATCTCGTCGTCGACGTCGAGCGGGCAGTCCGGCTCGGCGAAGTCCCGCTCGCGCTCCTCGATGTGCTCGCGCAGCGTGCGCAGCAGCTGAAAGTGCTGCTCCAGCCGGCCCGGCAGGCCCTGGCCCTTGAGGTAGGTGAGCAGGCCCGCGAGAATGGTGTTGAACGCGCCGAGGATGGTGACGGCGGCGCTGGGCCCGCTGGCGGCCCCCAGGGCTGTCAGGGCCGCACCGACGATGATCTGCAGTAGGTAGCTGGCATTGATGATCCAGGTACTGAGCTTCCATTGGAACTTGACTTTGATCTCGTGGTCGACGGTGCGCTTGTAGATGCCGAGGTTTTGCGCGGGACGTTGCGGCTGTTCACTGCGGATGGCCGAGGGAACGCTGATGCCGATGAGATTCTGGAACTTGATCAGGCGGTCTGGCAGAGTCGCCGGATTGGCTGGTGGAAAATATTGTTGTGCTGGAGGAGCTTGCGCTACGTTTGCAGCAGCATTGGCGTTTGCATTCTTCTCAAGGTCTGGCGTGGCTATGTGAGATTCGTGCGATCTCAGATGCGATGAGAATGCCGTATATGAACGCAGAAATGGTATGCGCATGGCTGACACTCTGACAGTTCGAAGTGCATCAACTGTTCTCTTGAAGGTAATTGACGTTGAGTTCTCGAGTACTCTCCTGCCCCGAATGATGAACTACAAAATCCAGACTACGCGACACCGAAAAAAAAAGATGGGTGGAAAAGCAACGAGCATGGCCGATTTTGTGCCACATTGCCCTGTTCTCAGTTCTAATCTGCGGTGCATTGTCTTTGTCAAGTCCATCGGACGGCAAGAGAGGCGGCATCAATACGTTTCCCAATGAGATGTGAAATCAGAATCTTGGTGGGACCAGATGGGGAAAGGGCTGATCTGCAAAGCACGGATTCGGGCCGCAGAAGCGCAGCTAACAGGCTTTTTAGGGTAATCTAGGCTTTCGGATGGAGCCGTTTCAGCTGCTTTGAGGAACGCCACCGAAAATGGCGACAAAGCAAATAGAGATCCCGCCCAACACCATTCGATAGATATCCAGGCACGGATCAAGAAGGTGTAGGAAAATCATGCCGAAGCGGGCAGTCCTCAAATGATTCGGTGAGACATCCGAAGAGATCGATTGGCAGCCATACCCTACCGAGATCTTCCGTGGTAGTTCGTCGTTCCCCACGGGATCCTACGCCATCCATTAAATGTAAATTAGTGGTGTAGAACTGAAGTGTTATTTGACCGGAGGTGCTCGAGCTAGCGGGCGATCGCCGGCGCTCTCTTAAAATTTCCACTTTCGCAACATGACGGACCAATTGTCTTATCAAGTAATTTTGCTTGGGCGATCGCCGTCAAATTGTGATAGACTCACAGTAGTGGCGTCCTTTTGCATTGGATTTGAAATACCAGAGAAGGGTCAGCAACATCCATGCGGCCGCCTTGGCTAAGGAATGATCTTGACTCTAGAAAACACTACCCAGTACGCCTTTTGTCCATATCAAGAGAGTGTGACCTTGCCCGAAAATGCCTGGCTGTTGACAAGTCAAGTAACAGCCATTCGGATTTGGACGCAGGAAGAGACAGCTTTTGACGACTTTCATCCTGGTGATAAAAGCAACTCCCGGACCTGACACGTTTTCTGGTGAGAACAAGACGGATAAATTCGATTAGAGCCTTGAGTCACGGACGATCGTCGCGCTGCATAAAGTCAAGAGTCGTCGCCAGGATCTTATCGTATCAAACCAAAAGTTGTCCGTACAATGCATTGGCCATAGATGAAATCATTTTGGCCTCAAAATCGGATACTATCTAGCGAGTATTCTGGAACCCTTTTGCTGCGTTCATGACCGATTTCTCTTTTGGTGCGTTTTACGACTCTTCCCCCGGCCACAACTTTCAATTTCGATACATCCGCATCCTGCGCAACGCCAAGTGGTAGAGCTGGGGAAGAACCGAGGTTGTGTGAGAATACATCTCGCCCTTCTAATTGTGCAGAAACTGTGGTAGTAGGGCCATGCTTTGAGAATTCGGTCAGAATGTCTCCAAGAGATTGCATCTCATGAATACTTTCGAGTGCCATGGATGCTTCTGCTCGCAATGTTGATAGCAGGTGTCTGTTGAGGTCCTGCGTTTCTTGTCCAACAAGCCAGCCGGATATCCCAACAGCATCAATGGCATAATTGAGGATTTGAGTAATGACAGTAAGAGTTGTTTCGGTCGCGCTTGAATGTACTGAGTTTTGGAGCCGTAGGTCGACGTAGCGAGAGAGCCAGCCGCCATCCGACAGTTGTTTGCGTAAAATTTGGACCATAGACCTTAGCTCCTGCGACGTCAAGACTGTCTGCATTGTCTGGACAATGCGTTCAGAAGGGAAGATGTGGAGTCGCATTACCGCACTTGCAAGAGCTTCTTTACAGGCCGCACTGACTTCATGAATAGCGTTGTTGTCGGACGAATACCCATTGACCATGACATCCCTATCGCCATTCTGCAAAATCTTTCCGTTTCCAGCTGCGTCCTCGATTGCAGAACGCTGGTGCTGTTTTGTGACCGCGAGTAACAGTTGGATTGCGTACAGGATCTCAAGGATATCGAGGTGCGCTAATTCGTTAATATATGCATAAAGCAGCCGCCCGCTCGGGTCAAAATTGAAGATCGCCTTGATTAAATCAGAAGTATCGAATTGTCTGGAGGTTCGATGATGCGGATCCTGTTCTGAAAGAGCTTGCATGATCGTTTCTGAAGTGACATAGCCACTGTATGCTATTCGACGAAAGGCAGTGGGTGGATAGAACCTGATTTGGAGGCGAGACGAATGATGTTGACCCGATTTCACACTAGAATTGATTGCAAAGATCTTCCCCAGAGCATAAACTGCTTTTCGTTTTTCCAAAGGCACGAAATCCAACATTTCATCACCATGTGCCATTGCAGATCGGATTGGTATCTGGCTCCTGTTCGATGTGCCCATCATTGTGTCCACGGCTGATGGTTCTTTATGGTTTCCACTCAGAAGTGGGAGAGCGTGTTCTTCGTTGGGCTTGGGATCCCATCCTCCTAAGTCCTTTGCTAACGAAGGCGAAATGTCAGACCCAAGGAAAATTTCTTCAAAATGGCGTACATCTCCTGCTTCAACACAAGCATCAAGTTGAGTAGACTCAGTCATCCATGCTTCGTTGGCTTCAGTCACAAATCTAAATATAGCCTTCCTCAATGGAAAACGGCTATGTTGTGTATCAGGTTGAGATACGCGCACTTTTCCAAGGCCAATACCTTTTTGGATCGAATCGATAAGACGGCTAGAGCTACGCTTACGCTTAAGAGTTTTGGTAATGGAGCTCAACTGGAAACCAATCGCCGTATTTCCCTGCAAAGCGACTGCCAAACTCGAGTCGGAGAAGTAGCACACTAATTTTAAGTCACGCTTGAGCCCCTTCACTGTAATTGAGTTTTGGATCTGCGTCTCAGATTCTGAGTATGCCTCAACGGCACAGTTGAAAGTTTTCTGCAAGGAGTTGAACTTGACATCATAAATCAGGCAGGACTCTTCAGTGCCAAGCATCACGAAGGATGATGATATCGGTAGTAAATCTCGTGGCTGGGGGCCCGTATGGAAGGAAGAGATAGTGCGGATGACCAGCCCAGATAGGTCGTAAACCGTCAATATATTGTGAAGTTCATAGAGACGGGCAGATGAGGCACAAAAGCGGTATCTTGGATTGACGGGGGTTTGGCCTGAATCATTATGTGCCAGTCGAGGCAGGGGCCATACATTGAGTCTTGGCAAAGGAACCGTCTGACCCTTGTCTGTTCTCCTGGAGAGGACAGAGATCGAGGGGCTCAAAGAAAAGATATGCAGCGCTCGGCTAAAGTTGGAATTGGGCCGAGAAGTGCTTGCTACGACGAATAAGAGTGGAATGGCCGCGAGAAATTCCGGACGGTCTTCAAGGTGCCCAAGAGCTGAAAGGATATCTTGTCGGTCTCGCAGAACTCCACGACTTGCAGTTGCAGCATCAGTAAGCGTAGCCATTTCGACTTGCATAGTTCGCACGGCACCGTCTGCACCGAACGGTGCCTTCATGGGGGTAGTAGTTGCTGTCCATATGATCGTCTGAAGGTCTGCCGACAAGCACTGCACTTTCCCATTCTTGTATATCACCAAAACTTCATGATTAATACACTGAATTTGTGCCAGCCGCGTCCCTGGAATCACCTCAACTGAGTATATTGATGAATCATCGGCTGGGCAGCGGAAAGTCTGCACTTGGTCAGCGACAATTGGACCTCGCTGTCGCAATTCCTCTGCAAACGCAATAATCTCGAACCTGGCCTGCACATCGTCATGTTGAATTGCGGCGTAGGTAAAACGATGGGGGGATTGCTGTGCATTTCCCTTCTGAAATATTGATCGTGGAGGGGTCAGGAATTTACTATGAGGAGGAACAGCATATGACGCAAGTAGGCGTGGGTTACGTATCTGTATCAAAATTAGCTAAATTTCTTGCGAGGAAGAAGGTAGAACGGGAATTGTACGCTGTGAATGCTAATGCCCTCACCATCAACTGCTACGGCGACTTCCAGGCGTTTTCTTTTGCGCGGTCCTACAATGGACTTGACTTCAGAAGCTTGAGTGCGGCCAGCCAGATGGTCAAAAGGTACTGGTAGCGTAAAAAGAATTTGGGGGGAGGACATAACGCCGAGCGGTGCAAAGATGGAAAATGTTGGCGTGGTGGGAAAAAAGGTGGTGGTGCACCTTTCGGCTCTTGTTCACCGACGTCAGCGCGTTGTTCCATCTAATGCCCTCTACGCGTGCTCCAACACGACTGCCACTAACGCGCCCAAACTCTTCTTCAAGGGCTGCCTATGCGCTTTATCCTTCCCATTTGCTCTTGAAGCAATTGTCCTACACATTCAAGGTAGAATGGAACGCGTCCCATGGCTAATGTACAGGTAGTCGCGGCCATGGCGCCTGGTGATGAGAGACCTCTGCATTCATTCTTCGTCAATCATACGCGTAAATGACCTTGGATATTCAGAAGAATGCAGTGCGATGCTTACGAGTCATCAGGACGCAAGATACCCGAAAAGGAAATTCCACAGCGAAGCCGTGTTGATCATGTCCAAGACCGATCCGAGAACACACACTCTACCAAAGAGGATATAATAGACCATGATAGTTCGCGTCAGGTGACGGAGATCTGCAGCAACAAGCAGGCATCTATGGTTGCATCCTCAGAACAACCAAATGCTTATAATGATCTACCCGAGCAAAAAAAGCAGCATCCTAAAGCAGCACCTGAAGATGGAGCTCTTTCAGAACTTAATGCGGAGCTACAGCAACCGCGCAAACGTCGCAAAATCGAGGTAACCGAGACGTCTCTTTCCTGGGATGTGCAACTACGGTCTCATGCACAAGGAGCTGCTTGCGGACAAGCAGATAATTCGAGTGCAGCTATCCCGTGCAAAAGGTCACCATCGCCCAGTTCCCAACTCGAAGCCCAACAAGGCGCTGAAAATCTCACCACAGCGGAACATAAGGCAGGGGAGGATGATGTGTGTTGTGATCCACCAGCATCATCGTCACTCACGCCTGATAGCCAACGGGGAGGGAAGAATGAAAAATCCAGCACAAGAGAACGTCTATCGAACCTTCAGTCCTCAAGCGAAAAGTATGATCTCGATGATGCAGTTCCAATCGATACTTCTGAGGAAACGAGAAACAATGAAAAGAACTCCTTGAAATTTGATTCGAAAGGCAAATTGGTCCTTCCCGGAATGCGCTCTTCCGGGGCAGAGTCGAAGAAAGCACAAATTAATGGAGCTACCCGCAACGCAAGATCGAGCCGTGGCAGGCGCCGAACCCAATTCATCGTTTCCATTCCTTATGGTTCGGATGAGCAAAATCGTATGCAAATCGCTCGTCGCATCGACTCCATTTTATTATCAAACCAGACCGACACCAAATCTGCCATGAAGGACAGACCGTCAAAAGCTCAAGAGAAAGATTCAGGGAAAGCTTTACATCCGTTTTTCATTCCGGGTAAACGCAGCCAAGCTCCTTCACAAGGCCAGGCAGATCCGCCGCAGACAACCGAGCGTACCACTCTTGAAGAATCCGAACATACCAGGAAGAATCGCAATAGTAGTGCCGCTACTCCGGGAAAGTTAAGAGCGCAGGCAAAAGCCATTCAATCAGATGCACTTTCGAATGCTTTCTCAAGCAGCCTGGATGCAGATAGAAAGAGAGCTCTGAAGCATCTAGGTCCACCTGGAGCACTGTGGCCTCCTCATGGCATGGTACATGTTCGAGACCTATCAGCAAATCATGGAGATCAACACAGACTCGAGATCAGCCAACATCAAAGAGGCGTATTAGAGCCAATAGGCCGCAAAATGAAAAATGGCACTTTTCTTCAGCAACACCTCCACCAAAGCTTTGCTGACATCCATAAACTCACAGCCGCTAATGGTCGCATACATAGGCCGCCCAAGCGACTTTTGATTAGCGGGAGAGAGCTTCAAAAATTGGTCTCTGAGCAATTGATTCACAATATTGCAGAAAGTGAGGCTGGTCACGTACACGATATCTCCGAAACCTGTGCACGACGTGCAACATCACCCTACTCGCGCTTCTCGCAAGATTTCCAGAATATCGCAAGCGGGTTGACGCCGTTTGATCTAGGGCTTCGTGAAACCGAACCTTGGCTTCAAAAGTATGCTCCGTCCAGTGCAGATCAAGTCTTGCAACCCGGTTCAGAGTCTACGGCCCTGCGAGATTGGCTCACGTCATTGGCAGTAAAGGCAGTAGAGAAGGGTCAGCCAACCGACGTTAAAGCGTTATCATCCCGCAAGAACGAAGCCTTGAGACTGAAGAAGCAGAAGAAGAAGCGTAAGAAGCGTGATGACATTGACGATTTTATTGTCTCTTCGGATGACGAAGATGATATGATGGAGCATATGGAGCTTTCGGAAAATGATGCTATTCAATCACCTGGTTCGAAGCATTCGAAATCAATCTTTCGTGTTGGCGACCTCACGACCAACTGCAAGACCAGAATGACCAATGCTGTCCTGCTTAGTGGGCCTCATGGCTGTGGAAAATCCGCTACGGTTTATGCAGTTGCAAAGGAACTAGGTTTCGAGGTTTTTGAACTTAACGCTGGTAGTCGAAGAGGTGGAAAGGAATTGTTTGAAAAAGTTGGTGATCTAGCTGAGAATCATCTATACCAATCTACAGCTGAGGACGCTTCAAATCTCTCTGCCGACGAAGACTTGGCACGACTTGGCAGCGCCCTCCAAAAAGACCTAAGTACTGGGAGACAAGGCACAATGACCTCCTTCTTCACCTCCAAGCCTTCGTCAGCAGCGAGACCCAAGAAAGTAAACGCAACTAAGAAGCCTAATTCGAAGCTTAAAACTTCCGACGGTCAGACTTCATCGAAGCAAAAACAGTCACTAATACTCCTAGAAGAAGTCGATGTGCTGTTTGAGGAAGACAAAAATTTTTGGTCGTCGCTTATTACGCTAGCATCGTCGTCCAAACGACCCATTGTCATGACATGCAACGACGAGAGCCTTGTTCCATTAGAATCCCTGCATTTGCATGCCATTCTACGCTTTTCATCTCCGTCGCCCGACGTGGTTGCAGACTACCTACTGTTAATGGCGGCTAACGAGGGTCATCTAATTCATCGTTCTGCAATTTCGAATCTCTTTTTATCGCGTAGACAGGATCTCAGAGCAACCATCCAGCAGCTCGATTTTTGGTGTCAGATAGGGATCGGCGACAAAAAGGGCGGGCTTGAGTGGATATATCAACGCTGGCCTTCCGGTGAAGATCTGGATGCTCGCGGTGATCGTCTTCGAGTAGTGAGCAAAGACACATTTGTTGAAAGCCCAAAATGGTGCTATCAAGCTCATGAGCACACTGAGACTAATGAGAACGGAACGAACGACCACAGTGACTCGGAACGCTGCGACGAAGAGATCATCAGCGCATCTACAAATAGAGATGTCGCCAAGGAACTTGAAAGCAAATCTGGGTTTCGAGCGATGGAGACAAGATTTGACGCTTTGGAGAAACTCGAGCTGGCTTTTGACGGTAGGAGCGCTGCCGACGTCTCCTGTGGGTCAGGAAATGCAACGAAGTATAATGTATGTTATATGCCAACCATCAATTTTCTATTGGACCTTGCTAATAACTGAAAGGACATACTGGATCCCACAGAGCCTGAAATGGACGAAACAGCGCGAGTAGACTTTATCGACGGGTATCAGCTCATCCAAGCGGATCTCAAGGTCCATTTCACCGAGACTAATCGTCAACTTTTCGCCGAGATCAGCACCTATGCAAACTCAGTCCTAGGGCAATCGGGATTACAGGACCTGGTTTTCCACAAGCAAACCTCCCCAGACGAGGATTCTATCGGCTGGCCTTTCGTATACGACGATATTCAAGAAGACCAGACTCAACTCCTGAACTACGGCGATTTCTTAGCCACCTATGAGCCTCTCACTGAGCCTGGCCCACAAGCCACGTTCCAGCCCACCGCTCCAGGGCCCTCCGTTTTTGAGGGCACTCTAAGACCTATCGTTGAGGATGCTGCTCCTTATGTTCGATCGATCGTAGCATACGATCTAGCCCTCGAGGACTACCGTCTGCAGCAGAGCAACTTGCTGTCGCAGGGAGGACGAAGCGCGAAAAAGGCCCGGCTGACCAGGGCCAGCAGGAGTGCTCTCGAAGGGAGCAAGCGCGAGACCACACGGCGGTCGAGGTGGTTCACCAAATCCCTGAACGCTATGTTGGTGCTCAGAACTGCAGGTCATTGCTGGACGCTTGCTCCAGAGCTGGTATTGAGCACGACAGCGTCAAGAGAAGCCTCGGTCGATTGATGTCTGTTCCCCGAATGGCTTACTTGCTGTTTGTATCAATCTATCGTCTCTGACCGCTCAATACTAGGCACAGCGAGCGCTTGCTCAATGTCTGTATGCCCACAACTATCCACGCTATTTTGCACAAGACGAGAAGGCCGTGAAGATCTGCCGCTATGTTGTACATACTAGATAGTGAACTTGTATTGCTTAAGTATGAATTTTTGATTTTTACTCTGCCAGTCCTTGACGGATTTGTCGATCTTGACCGGAGTTATTGGGTTCGTGCTCAAAGCTAGTCCATATTGAAGCGAGGCTGCGGTGGCTCATATCCTCGTCTGATGAGAAATTTGGCTAGAAATTGCTCAATATGAGCCCACTTGCAGTCGAGTCAGTAACGCTAGGAGCAGAATCCACCATAGGTCAACATACTCGACTCTTTCTTGGCAGAACACCATCCCTGACCCAAACCGAGTGCCAGCCCATAGTATTGGCTAACAAAACATCGGTGAAAAGACGATCTCCAACAACGGCAATTTGCGAAGGCGATGTTATCTCTACATCGGGTACACTACAGAAATATTGCAAAATTTCTTGTCCGCATCTGGGTTTCTATACAATTTTAGCTGGTCATGATTGAGGTCTCTTTGGATTGGCTATGCAGAATTGCTCATCTGTACTTTGCTGCTGTGTACTGCGGTACATTTTACTCGTTAGGCATGCAAGACAGGCAAAAGCCAATACTGTTGCTTTGGCTATTGTATTTTTTAATATAAAGATATACAGGTGACTGTCATCTTGATCACAATTTACAGATTGTAGGATAACAAAACCAAGTAGATTAATGAGAAGATCAGTGGGCCTACCTTGGCATCATGGTGCAATACTTTAACTCCTGTGTGCCGTTCAACTATACGAGCTTCCTCTTTGTCACGGTCTCCGGACGTCCCCGCCGTGTTCGAAACTATGAGAAGGCGTGATCCTGGATATGCTTGGCGAAGACGCTGGAAGGTATCCTGTTTTCCGCTTGTACGTTAGAATTCTCATGGCCGACACAGCAATCGTGTGATAGTAAACATCATTTTATATCGTAGAAAGAAACGTGACTTGGGAAGGTATAGTTACATTGAATGGCTCATATACTACGTTCTCATGGGGTACCGCGAAGCAGTTGTCTTTATCCAAGATTACGGCTCTGATGTCGACAGCTTTCCGTCCATTCAGGGGTTGGAAAGCCTGGTTCAAGGGAATCGGAAGGTCGTTGAAGGTCGGTACAGTTGCATGGGGAAGGCAAAGACTAGGTTGACGGAAAACTCTGAGAGCATGAATGGCACCTAAGATATTCATGGCCAAAAGGTTAAACGTGTCTGATCTAAAGGACACCCATGCTCAAGATGATAGCACGTCTCAAACAGTATTCCGATGCTCGACCTATTTGCTTACTAAGCAAACGTAGCTCCATCCACCAATCAGCACCTTTTACGCGCCATCAAAATATTTCCCAGCATTGTGCACACTGACCTGTCACTTGCTTTGCTGCTCCACGCAAGATGACCAGCACAATCGGGATCCCGATCAAATTGCTAAACGAAGCTACAGTATGCCAATTCTCAATCCCCAGTCATCAGCGCCAAGTGCAAGCCTTGATGGAGAGAGCCTGGCTAATTTTTCCCTCCAGGGCCATGTAGTAACACTGGAAATCACAACCGGACAAGTATATCGGGGCAAACTGTTGGAAGGTTCGTCAAGTTCCACAAGAACATACGGCGGCTAGAGAAACTGATCGTCTCTCGTACAGCCGAAGACAACATGAACGTACAACTCAAGGATATCACAGTCACCGCGCGTGACGGCCGAGTGTCACATCTGGATCAAGTCTATATCCGCGGCTCGCATGTCCGGTTTTTCATCGTGCCAGACATGCTTCGGTACGTTCTCAGCACACACTTAGATCCGCCGCAATCTGCGGTTCGACGCGTATTTGGATGCCGCTGACAGCCTTTTTTGGTTTTAGAAACGCCCCCATGTTCCGATCTCGAGGCACAAGAGGGCGCGGAGTTGGTCTTGCCAGAGGACGCGCAACGGTCAACAGGGCGAGAGGCCAGAGGAGAAACTGAGAAGCTGGAGTTGGCAGGGCGCTTTGATTGACTCTTCGGCATGGACTGCATGAGATACCGAGAATATGCACAGTTGCAGGCATGCAAGACAGTTTGTGAGATGCACATGCGAAAAATGGATATAAAAAGCCCATGGGTTCAGGAGCTCGGCGTCGAGGTGCTCTGGCGCATGGTAGTAGCCGAGGACCAGATACTTACTATATCATTGAGATTTTCAGTGCATTCATATATTCCAAACACTGTCGATTCATCAAACAATATGATTCTTGGGATCTTCATCGCTTTGTGCTTGCATTACATTCGATCGTCCACAACAATTAGATAATATAAGCCTTAGTCCCGAAGAACCCAGCTTTCTAGTTTACCACCGTCAAGCTACGGTTACCGATGTGATGGAAATACTCCAACCTAGGCGAATCCTTGCGGTTTCCGCGCCTGATTGTGACATCCTAAAGTTCATTGAAGGTTTGCTGGCTCTTGAACTAGTTTACACCAATCCATTATACATCTTGCGGCTGACTCTCGCGGACAGAGCTGACCGGCTCTGCACCAGCCAAATCCCAAGACTCCACTGCAGGTCTACTGCATACATGGAACTTAAAGACCAACTATTACGAGGCAACTCTGCCTATCTGGATTGACGAAATTCGCAATGTTTCAGAATGGCAGACGGATTTCATGGGTGAAGAAGCAAGACAGGTGGTCCAGGTAGTAGGTGCCTGGATCTATTGCTTTCGCAAGCCAGCTACGCAACCTGACTTAGTAAGTCGTCGAACGACTCTCAAAGCCGTCGTTAGACTTCTGTTAAACGTGCTGAACTTTCCGTCAAAGGAGATCATTAAATCTACTTTGCAAGCAATCTCGGATGTCAAGGATCATGGCACAGAGTACGATTGGGACGGAGCATCCCTTGCTGTTGCAATGCCACAGTTCACGACGCCGCATCTGGACTTACCGTTTGAGGAATGGGAGGACATGTGCCGCGATTTTGGTTTCGAATTCGTCGATGCTGAGGCTCAGGGACGCAACGAGTTCGGAGGTAAGCCATCAAGTAATGGGCAATCCCAGAATCTAAGATTGCGTATGTATAGAACAAGTGGGCATTGCACGCGTACGAGAAGCACTAGAATCCAATGACTGGACTGGAGAAGGGTCTGTTGATCTGGATGAATTTGAGGGCCCCCTCGATAGCCCAACAGGGGATGATGGCGGGTTTAACATAGAAGGTCAAGAGATGAGCTTTGAGTTTGCAGCTCTTAAATCTGCTTTGGCTAGTGATGCATCTCTAAGTGATGCTGAAGGAGGCGAAGCCGACAGTGAACAGGTCGATGAGTTAGACCGCATGATGACGCATTTACAAGCAGCAAGAGGTAACGATTCTAAGCTTCCTCAGAGAACCCACACTAACATCCACGAAACAGAAACGAGTTCGGGCCTATCAGGAACGCAGAAAAAGAAGTTTGCCGCCAGGGAAGTTGAGAAGATTATGAGACAGCTGTAGCAGGGGCTGCAATGTTGAAAAGCCTTGGCTTGCAGAGTACCTTTTGAAGAGCAACTTGCTCGTCCATGGCTTCATACTTCAAACACCATGAACTGTCTCCAAAGGAATATACGATCAGTCACTTCAAAAGATATGATCGCAATTGAGATCCTGTGCACTTGAGTGATGGCTTAAATTACGTATGCTTAAGAGGATTAATTAGTGCCCACAAAGCGAGGTGGAATCAATGATTCCTAAGGTTTTTACTTGCAACAAGCTTTTACAGCGATGGTAGCAAGTGTCCAAGTATAGTATTAAACCCTTTCTTCCCCCGATTTTAGTGCGGTTGTCCTGCGGAGAACTCAACAGGGGTGGTTTGGACTAACAAGCCGCATACGCCTCCGCTAAGCACTGCCATTCCACCATTATGGCCATGACCTCAATGATTATGCATTGCTTGGAGTTAGTCGTGTTCTTCGCTAGATGCCGGAGTTTCTCGTGGCGATGGTGATTTTGTAGCCGAACAGGCATGCACTGTAGCGGCGACAGATCCCACACCACAATTTTACAATATCGAAAATCCGGACCATAGGATATACCCGACGATCGCGACCAAGCTAGCAAGAGAGAATCGTAGATCCATCTCAATAAAGCTCCACACAAGTAGGGTCCCAATCGGAGGTGCTCTCTTCATGACAGCAAAATACGCATGCTCGTTGGTCGAAAAAACCAAATAGCAGCCAGCCGCGATTGAGGCCAGGAGGAGAATAGCCTGTTTTGCAGCGGGATACTGTGAGACTGAAGGGCTGTGGAGTATGTAGACCACCAGAATCAGTTGAGGCACGACCATTCCCGTCCTTTTGATAATATCGTTCCACTCAATAGACTGTCGATACTGGTGATAGACTAGCACATCCAGCGTGAAATGCAGCATCGACAGGGTGCTAGCGAGGAAGACAGCTTGGCCAAGGGGGCCTATTGGATCGTCATCTGAGGGAGCTTCAGCCAGCGCTGAGATGTCGGTTTCGATGACATCTGCCGTGGAGGGCTTTTCACTGAGGAGGTTTCTCTCCGCGGCAATGTCAAGCAAAGTTTTGCCCTTGGGCCCAGATCTATCAGGATGTCGTAGTTCTATGGTTGGTACCTCATTTTCGCTAGGAGAAGTTTTACGTTCCCGAGCGGCTTGGCGTCGTTGTTTCCGGTTGCCGCTTGCAGAGGAGTCCGCCATACAAGGCGCACCAGAGACAGCGACAACGCTATCCTGGAAACGGAGACTGTCTAAGTTTCTTTAAATGCGGAGATCAATTTGATCATGCAACGATAGGAAGGAGAAAAGGTTGAGTCAGATTGAGAGTGAAGCTGACGTCGCGTAGTAGGAGGTAGATATGGGAACCCAAGGTCATTGAGGGCAAGGATCAATTTCGGACGAAGGATACGTTCTTATGGTGGTAGAAGTATCTATTGGTATCAGCCGTAGTGTTGCAACGTTGAATTGGCCGTTTGCTGGGCGGCTCTGTTAATCTTCCTAATTATCGAAGTTTGGAATTCCTGTTACCTTTTCGTCCAGTCCATTAGAGGCGCTTGCTACGGCTCTTGGTATTTGTCGCCCGCCCTACTAGAAGACCTCGGTGTTTCGAAATTTATCTGCCGTCGACTGGGTATAGGCACCCAATGTTTATTTTCCCAGTACTCGTTCTTTCTTCTCGATGCCTCTGTAAACGGTAGAATAGCTATGGAGTGGACAACATGGGCCCTTCTAACTGTTGTGGTGATTTTCCTCTGGATCTCGACCGCCCAGCTGACTGATCGCTTTCCTAAACTGCGCGGCAAGCGCATTTGTTTATTGATTGCTCACCCTGACGATGAAGCCATGTTCTTTGCTCCCACGGTACTTGCTCTTACAAAACCCGATTTGGGCAATCACCTCAAAATCCTCTGTCTAAGTAGTGGTGCGTAGGCCTTGTCGCCATGTAGCATTAATTCCCACCTGTTGTGCCGCTTGGCTTTAGCTGAAAGTGAATTTACAGGAAACGCAGAAGGACTGGGCGAAACGCGGAAGAAGGAGCTGATTGAAAGTGGGCTGATGCTTGGGTTGAGAGGAAAGGACGATGTATTGGTCCTCGACGATGGGTACGAGCTTCCGTCCGCTTTACCAGACTCTACTCCGTTCTCATATCGTGTACAGGAACTTTCCAGACTCTATGACTACGACCTGGGACACTCGATTACTGTCCAATCTCTTACTTTCGACCTTCGCCCCCAAGTTGGCATCCACGCCGAGCAAAAGCACGCCTCTGGCTACCATTGATGTGCTGATTACGTTCGACCACGGGGGCGTTTCCGGTCACCCCAATCATATCTCTTTACTGCACGGAGCTCGAGCATTTGTAAAAGCACTTATGCATCGACACAGTGGCTGGGAATGCCCGGTCACCCTTTACACACTGACGTCTACCAACATCCTGCGAAAGTATCTCGGGCTGCTGGATGCACCCATGACGCTGTTGTCTTCAGCGAAGTCCACAGGCAGC
The DNA here is from genome assembly GCA_021031095.1 of Bathelium albidoporum. NCBI lineage: Eukaryota > Fungi > Ascomycota > Dothideomycetes > Trypetheliales > Trypetheliaceae > Bathelium > Bathelium albidoporum. Next base: position 57,244 of record JAGFVP010000179.1, read on the forward strand.
AAAGGCAGACAGACTGGGCCAGTGCGACTCTTTTTTGCCAGTGGGCCAAGCCAATATTGGGCGGCGCGTCGCGCGATGACTACAGGGCATAAGAGCCAGATGCTTTGGTTTCGATGGTTCTGGATCGTTCTTAGCAGGTATATGACGCTCAACGATTTGAAAGTAGATAATAGCTAGAGCATGATTTTTTCTGGTATGCATAACTGCCTCTACATTGAGTAATCGGATGCCGTGCTGACCGTTTCAGGCTTCATCACCCATGCGACAGTGGCCAGTCTAATCGAGAGTACTCCATCTCTCTAGATCCTCTGGCCTTGCACTCACTCCTGCGGTTGGTAATTGTAGATAGGTTTGAAGATTGAGCTTACTCGCGATCGAGATACAGCGCAAGCGGCCGATTGATGAAAGTTGAATCTATTGTTGCATTGCTGAACCTCGTTAAAGTCATTTGCGAGACCTTCTACTTTCACGATGAGAGCACTCGTGTGCTGCGTTGAATTTGGTCACTATGGCTATTTCTTGGTCATAGTTCCGCGAATGGCTTTACTTGCATGTATTCACAGATACGATGCTGCAGGGAGCAGAAACTTGTATCTGCACGTTCCAAATTACGGTTTCGGAATCTAAGTATTAAGGTGCTTTCCTTGAAGCAATTCAGAGTCCCGACAGACCATCATTCATGCACCCACAACCACAAGACTCGACTTTCACTACTGATACTGTTTGGCGAAGAGAGGCCGATCATCAGAATCACCAGCAGGTATTCCCAGGAGCGCAAGCGAGGATTTCGAGCTTGTGCTTTGCAACCTTGAGATTGCTTGGTATTTCCTCCGACGGGCAAGGAATCGACATGGCATCAGATACCAAAACAGAGAATTCTCTTGGGGCAGATCCAGCGTCTAAGCCAAATGCCAGTTCACCAAGAAAGAGCCAGAATGGCCCAGAAGAACCGATTCTACGTGGCGAACGAGCATCACGGCGATTGGAGGATGATGAGCGGGCACCAGCATTGTTGTGGTGGCTCGCAGGTGGTATGGGACAACCACCAACGGGTAGACAGCTAAGAGCGACCAAGAGAGCAAGAACATCCAAAAGTAAAGGCTCAGGAGGAGGCTGCGGTCTTTGCGCAGCAATTTTTGGACTCCGAAGCTCAAAGGACTGAAGCATGGGATCCTCCATTGAGGGCGTAATCGTCCTTCACAGATGGTGCATATGACTGCTAATTTATCGACGACGTGGTACGGGGTTTTGCTGGAAAGCTGTACACGAGTGGGGCTCGTTGTAGAGTTTAGTGGAATCGTCAGAGCCATTTCCGCCTGCTTAGACACTGATTGTTTTGAAGACACTGCATTTTGAGTTAGTCACGTCTGCAGCAATGATGTCGATACCGAGCGCCCATTCCAGACTTACCCAAAGCCACTGCCGCCCGTAGCCATAACACAGCCAGGAATCTGAGGGTGCCAGTGTGCCTCCTTTACTTGCTCCATGTAGTGGACGAACAAAAGTTGTGGGGGAATGTCTCGGACGCCAGCCGTGTTTCTACTCTCATCGTCGTCGATTTCAACTGCGAGATCCCACAAAGAAAGTGTGTTGTCTCCAGCAGCAACAGCTACAATGCTGTCATCGCTTGGGTGCCATTCGACGCTGGTAATCTGCTCCCGGTGAAAGTTGAATGACGCAATGGGCGTTGAATTGATACTGCTGTTGCCGGCTTTGGGCTTCCATTGACGCAAGTCCCAGACAGCCCATTGACCGTCATCAGCTCCAGAAGCGAGCAGGTGGGTGTTCTGACGGGACCAAGAAAGAACGTTGACGTCGGTGGAGCTGACAGGAACGTTGAGTACGGACTTGTGTGACTTGGAGCGCACATCCCAGATTCGGACTGTACCATCGTTTCCAGCCGAAGCAAAGACGTTGCGTTCTACGGGCGACCACTGTAATTCCTCTACCGTGCCCTGATGGCTGGTAAATGGGTCTTTGGCTGTTGAAGCTTGACCACCTTCTCCAATCGTTGTAATAAATATGCGTCCATTGACGTCTCCGGTAAGGAGCTTGCCTTCTGGTAAAGTGGGCGACCAATCCACGGCATATCCTTCAACTTTCCCGTGTGCGCGTATGGTCCCTAAGGGTTGTGTTGGTTGGGAGTTGGCACTTAACCCGGGCGAATCAAATGACGAGACCTGCGAAGATATATCATGGATCAGGACCTGTCCGGACTCTAACATGGCTGCCGTGTATGACCTTTTGCTACTTCCTCCAGCAGCAGGGACCTGATGGACTCGCACACGATTCGTACACGAACCTGTAGATATTGTCTTCGTCTCTAGGATTGGGTCGGCGTTTTCCTCGTCTGAATCGTCGTCCTCCGAGTCATCTGCACGCTCGCGATCCATGCGACTAAGCCCACTGAGCTTCATGACAAGTAGCTGGTTTTCTCGTTCCTTCCCTCTTGCGGCTTGAGTTCCTGCCACGGCATACAACGTAGCAGGGTAGGATTTGCGTTGATCGCCCAGATCATCCGGGATGATATCTAGAGAAAGACAAGGCCAGTTTGCCTCAAGAGTATGTAGCATGTCGTATGTGGAAAGGTCAGGAGCAAGAGTTTCCCCATTATTAAGTTTATTGCGCCCAATCATGAAAGTATCTTGGTCGATATCCATAGCACCTGTGCATAATTACGAACGTTAGTCATTTTTTCGTCTACTCCAAGAGTTACGCACCGTCGCGCTCTTCAGCTTCTCGTTCCTCGTCAGGTCTTCCGTCCACACCGGCTTCCATGATCTCTTCATCGCTATCAAACTCGTCCTCGAATTCGTCCTCAAATTGCATTGCGTCGCCATCGAAATTGGCGTTTTGCGGTCTGGCACCGGATTTGAGTCCATGATCTTCGTCAGGATCTTCTGCCGTCCTTTTGCTCATGACTGGCCGTGAAAAAGGAAAATCTATGTGGGGTAGAAAATAGTAATTGTTAACTGTAATGGTTGATTTGTGTGCACGCGGGGTGGGGCGGCGACAAATGCCAATAGCCTTGGATGCCTTGCTTTAGAGAAACCCACGTAAGAAACGCATCAGATCGTCGTTTCGAGAAATCTTCCGTAGACCAACAGTTTGTGAAATGGCACCCTGGACCTTGTCGTTTAGATCGATCTGTAATTTGGAGAAACTTGGTGACCTGGGTCCACTCGCTCAAACGTCCAAGTCTATTGGAATTTCATTTGGGAGCCCGAATACAAGAGATGTCCAGCGCTCAAGTCAGACTTTAGTCTTCTGCTCTGCAAGCTGAGACTCGGGCCTGCAAAGAATGGAAGTAGATGTTCGAATTGAGCCTTGGCCCCGCCAGTTGACCTTCGAGCTGCAGCCTCGCGAAACCAGCGCGCGGCACTGATGGACGCTGGGGCCCCTGTTCCTAACTGTTGACGCCGAAGTCACTGCTTGCCTCACCCCCCACCACCCTGTCCATCTCCAGCTCAAGTTCGTCTTGCTCAGGGGTGCTATCTGTTGTCGAATAAAGTCTATTGCCGAAGTATGCATTTGCCCTGCATTCTCGTGGCCACCCGGTCTTGACGCGTCCTCCTTCCCCGGCGCGCATACTGCAGACGATAAAGTCTGCCCCCAGTCAGCTACCCTTTAAGCAAACACCCCCTTTCGAGGGCTTTTCTCGAGCCCAGGCAACCATGGACCAGACCATGGACGGCACTGATGAGAGCATGAGCACCATCACCGCCTCCACCGTCAACCATTACATCGCCGACGTCCACCACCACCACAACACCCACGCCAACAACGCCTACAACCAGAATCCCGTCTACGACTCCCGACCACAGACGTCCTACTCCGATACGGGCTTTTCGCGTCCACACTCTGCCTCCCAGGCCATGGACTACTCGCCCTCGCCCGAAGTCGACCAGAATGGCAGGTATCCCTCGCCTGGTGCCCCACCTCACCAGCATCAGCAGCAGCAGCGCTCCGGTCAGCCCTATTCGCGACCGCCTTCCGGTCTCTCGGGCTCGGGAGATAGACCAAATGGCTATGCGGAACAGGCGCAGCGGTCGGCACAGGCACAGCAGGCGGAGAAGAATACCAGTGTCGTGATCAAGGTGGGCATGGTGGGGGATGCGCAGATTGGCAAGACGAGCCTGATGGTGAAATACGTCGAGGGTAGCTGGGATGAGGACTATATTCAAACTCTCGGTACGTCATTGGTAACTACTAGAATCAGAGCGAGAATTGCAGCAATTCTGACAAACATGTGTGCGCCATTCAGGAGTCAATTTCATGGAAAAGACCATTTCAATACGTAACACGGAAATCACCTTCTCCATCTGGGATCTGGGCGGGCAGCGCGAGTTCGTCAACATGCTGCCGCTTGTGTGCAACGACGCCGTTGCCATTCTCTTCATGTTCGACCTCACACGGAAGAGCACACTGAACTCCATCAAGGAGTGGTATCGCCAAGGTCGGGGTTTCAATAAGACCGCCATTCCCTTCCTTGTCGGCACCAAGTATGACCATTTTGTCAATTTCCCGCGGGAAGAGCAAGAAGAGATCTCCACACAGGTATGGTTGAATTCTTGGAAACCTTGCGAGTAAAGCAAAGATTGACATAAAGTTTCTCAGGCACGGAGGTTTGCCAAAGCCATGAAGGCGAGCCTTATCTTTAGCAGCACGAGCCACAGTATCAATGTCCAAAAGGTAAGAGGGGACAAGTCGTAACAGGTATTCTATCTTCGTTCTGCTAAAACATACTCTGTAGATCTTCAAAATTGTCTTGTCCAAAGCATTCGACCTCCGCTGTACCATACCTGAAATCGAGAACGTGGGCGAACCGTTATTGCTCTACCAATCCGTGGGCTAATTTATATTGCGCCGTACGCGTTACGAAACAAAATCACTAATATATAGTGTAGCACTCCCTGGGGAGATGCCACCTCTCAAGCTAATTACTCGCGGCGGACGAGAGGTTGAAAAGCAGATGGACCATGAGCAATGCGGACACGACGGATACAGTTTTGGGGGATCTCTGTTGGGGGCGTTGCTAACTTGCACATTTCCGGTGTTTGAGCGGCAGTAGCTCCATTGCCGCATGGTTGGCGCTTTCTTGTATTCTACCCGCGGTACGAGTCTTTTTAGCATATCAATCAATTATTCCCAATCCAAAATGTCTCAAAGCTGCGCAGCACTTGACACATTCAATATCTTCATTGGCGTTAGGATGGCTTCCTTCCTTCAGTCCCGAGTAAGTTAGCAATCAAGAACATGCACACACGCAATACATCGTGGGTGATTCCTGTCGATTTGGTACACAAGATCACCAGATTACCGCATCTTGCACCAAGTCGCTATGATGACGATATCAGTGCGCAGCCATTATGCTTGCATGTGTGAATTCCTTCAATTACTCTTCCTCTCTTAATCTCGAAATCAAGCTTTTGGGACCCAGGCTAGAAAAAAATTACCTAGGCCACACAGCCAAAGCAACTGATGTAGTACTCAGCTATCTTACAAGACCCTCTTCACGCCGCCGCCCTCAGTGAAAGATGAGCTGCAACGTGCACAGGCGAATACTTACCCCCATACGAAAACAAGCGAAGAAAGCAAAAGGTGAAAAAGTATTACCAGATAGACGCCAGACTAATGCTTTCCACTTAATCCGACGGCGCGCGCAAAGGCCATGGGAAAGGGGGAACCACAAAGGACAATCGCCACTCCAAGGAAATCCGAATAATTGCTGTTCGGGGGATGAGAATTGATGGGTCTTGCTCCTTTTGCCCAGGCTGGTACTCCGTATGAAGGATGGAAGTTCTGGCCTTTCGTATGTTGACACGATCATTCTGCAGGTTAAATCGTATCGTGACGTCTTACCCTGGTGTGGAACATTCAAAGGCACCGGAGGAAGCGCGCAGTCGATCTTGAGAACCGGCCCTTACCCTTATCCTTGCAGTAGGGAAGCATAAAGGGAAGTCGGAAAAAAACGCGTATTACCGTTGCCACAAAATCATCCGTCTTGCTGCTCGGCAGCTCTCAATACCTGCGCTTGCTGCGCGGATCGTCATATCCATCGTTCTCGTGGGGTCGTTTGCGCTGGAAGTCGTCCCGGCCACCGCCGCCATACCCACCTTCGCGATCCCAATCGCGGTATCCCCCGCCTTCCCGCGGCCGAATTGGCTCCCGGTTGCTGCCACTGAACCCACCATGATGCGAGCGGTCGTCGTAGCCCCTGCCGCCGCGACTGTCGAGATTGCCACCGTTCGGTCCGCCGTCTGAAGGTCCGCCGCCGCCATAGCCTCGACGGTCGAAACCACCGCCGCCTCGCCCGCCACGCGGACCCGAGGGCGCGCCTTCCGGCGCGAAGCCATTGACGTTGTTGTACCCGACGCCACCCCGTCCACCGCCGCCATACCCACCTCGGAACCCGCCACCACCTCCACCCCGATCACCATAGCCACCGCGAAAACCACCACCC